>JADLZN010007167.1:0-31132 GCA_018155175.1 Sinocyclocheilus anophthalmus
GTCGAAGCGGACACAAAATGAAAACGGGAGAAACGCCACCTTTTGTTTGCCGTTCATTCATTCGCTGTTGTTTTGATCTAATGAAGAACTAGAAAATAACACACTGCAAAAAATGACTTATTTTGTACAGTACAAATATCTAAATGTTCTTAAATCAAGATACAACTTGAGAAGCAAAATGACGTAACATATAGTATTATTTTCTGGAAAATGCCAAAATGCTAAACACGGACAAAGATCTGTCAGTGGACTTAACAAATAAGCATTTTTTCTTTTGAATTAAGTTTATTTTTCTGACCCCATTGACAGATATTTTTTATTGTTTTAAGCATAAACTCACTTAATTTGTTAAAAGTCACTTTGCTTCTCATTGTATATTGCTTTGAGAATGTTCAAAAATGTTGCAATGCAGAGTTAATCCTAATATTGAGGAAACAACTCTCAATCCAAATTATTCAAGACTGTGGTGGAGTCAATGTATAATCAAAAAACCCATATTGACAGACCGATAATCATAAAAAGGCTTTTACTGGAAAGTCATCCATAATAAAGCAAACCCAGAGGTCATTTGGACCAAATGAGACCATAATAGTCATCAAAAAGCCCATATTGATCAACCAATAATCATAAATCAAAGATTTTAGCCTTCAACTGGAAAGCCATTCAAATAAAAGAAAACCCAAAGGTAATTTGGACCATATGAGATTCCTTTCTTGTTCATTCAATTCAACTTTCCTGTGGCGTGTGGCCCGTTAGAAATTCGCCAGGGACTGACTCAAGAATATAAAAGGAGCTATTCTTTTCTGATTTTGGCGCTGTTCTACAGGACATGTTTTGGGGGAAAGGTACCAAGGACTTTTTTATTTATTTATTTATTTATTGGCTAGATAAGGATTCAAAACTCCCCAAACTGACAATTTCAAAAAACCAAACTGTGGATGAATAATACTTTACAGAACAAATCCATTTGTCCAATAACAAATGACAAAACTATCAGTGTTCGTGCACGGCAGCCTTTGACGCTCTTGCAGATGTGATTTATATAGTCTATGTAGAACCATTTTGAGATTCCTTCACCACATTATTTTGATCTTTCTTCCCTTTCCTCCATTTAACAATAGACTGTTCGAGTGTGTCTGCCCGTGACATCAGTGGGACGCCCCTCACCATTCCCGCTCTGGATCCTAGTCTTCCTGTCCCCCTCCATCAGTTCACCTGGCTGCTCCGTGTGTGGGATCAAGGCACCGTGGATCTCATGTCTCCAAAAGGAGACCTGCACCAGTCTGTACCAGACAAGCAGTGTAATGAGAGAGTCTCGCTGGTCATCTCTGAGACTGAGGGCTCCAACATTGGCCTGTTTTGCTCTGCAGCTGAAGGCGCTATCCAAAAAATCCAAATCAAAGGGAATGTTTCCATTACTGTAACGCCTAACAATATAAAAGACCTGAGCCAGGAGAAAGAACCTTTCTTAAAATTCGGCATTAGTCCAGAGATCACTGGTAAGTACACTACTAGTCAAAAGTTTGGAATTATTGTTTTTTGGGAGGTTTTTTGAAAGTCTCAACCAACGGCTAAATTATTTGATTAAAATACAGTAAAATTGTACATTTATTAACATTTAAAAACTATTCTATTTGAATTAGTTTAATTGTCATTTCTTCATGTGATGCAGCTAAAAAATTTTTTCCCACAGCATAATTACTCCAGTCATTCAGTTCACCCGATCCTTTATAAACATTTCTTATTATTATTATGTTGAAAACCGTTATGATGCTAAACATTTTTGTAGAAACCGTGGGATGTTTTAAATTTTTCAAGATGCTTTTGATGAATAGAAAGTTAAGAACAAAGGTTTTACCCAACTGAGAGCTGAGTGTTTCATTGCAGTGTCTTTCTGTTTTCTTCACAGAAAATGTAATCTACACTGTATCTCCTCTCATTTCGGGACCCACGTACTTTGCGACACCAAACTGGCCAGATGGCATGAATCCTTCCTCGTCCGCCTCATGGATCGTCTACGTTCCTCAAGAGTACCAGGCCGAGCTGCTGTTCTCCAATATCGTCAACCCCACATGTGACTCGGGTCACACCGAGGTCACAGTCGGACCACTGAACTCTCAAGGCCAAACGCAGTCCTGGAGAGAAGATCAGAGCTTCACCAGCCCCGTCGTCCAGCAGCAGAGCTTCTACCTGAACATGTCCAACTGCGAGCCCAAGAGCGGCCGCTTCGCTGTGCTCTCAAAGATCAGTCTGCAGAAGGAAACCAGTAAGCAAAAGGCTTTCATTTCAAATTTTGTCTTCATTTTTATGTTTGTTCATTGATCACAGTCTACATTGTTGTGTTAGTTTACAAGTATTACAATAATAGATAATCATTCCTACTGTTTTTCTCTCTGTACAGAGAAGTTCCTGGGCATTATCTTGGCTGTAGTCGGGGTGCTGTTGTTGTTGGTAATCATCGCAATTATAGTTGTGTGCGTCATTCGAAAGTGAGTCTGAATTTTCTTTGGTATTTGTTGTCAAACTTTTTAATCCTGAATAATGTCTGAATGATGTTGGGCATCATTTTAGTTTTTTTCTGCAACAAATGGATAATTGTGGCTGTTCCAAGTAGCAGCAGCCCTAAATCAGGCAATAAAATAAAATACATATTTGAAATGTAAACTGCATCATGCACACAGATAGCACAGTTAGATTACCAAATAAAATCATAAGCCAGATCGTTATGGCAATGTTCAGAATGGAATACAGTGATTTTTACTAATAATAGTTTTAATAATCGTATTAAACAATGTTTTTTTCCTCTCTGAAATTAATTTGCATATTTTATACTGTTGCATATGCAACATTTCAAACCTGTTATTATTGGTAACTAAAACCATTGAAAAATGTTATTGCTTGAAATATAATTAGGAAAAACCTTTCTTACATTTCTAATTATTATTTAGTTTAACTTGAATATTAAAATACCTAAAAATGGTATGAAAATGTATAAAAGCTATATATATATATATATGACAAAAACACATCATAAAGTTACTAAAACAGTAACCAAATTAAATAAATTCAAAAAGGGGAAAATATTACAAATATTTAAGAAAAAAGTATAATGGTGTATAAATGATTCTAAAATAACACCGTTTTAAATATTGTCAAATGACATCACTGTGTGCCTTGTTTAATTCAGTGCATTCCTGGCAATAATTAGTTCTTTTGCTTTTTCATCCGATGTTGTGCAAATAGAGAGAACTTTTGGCAATCAGATGAAATAGTGAGTTGAAAAAGATGTTTTGGCGCAGATGTACTACATATCTTAGTATTAAATGCATGCAAAAAAAATAGTATATATACTACATGCTGTAACAATAGTATAGCAGTATGCTATTCTGAACAAAGCTGAATTAAGTTTGAGAATTTTGCCATTGCTTCTTGAAATATTATGAATAATTTTGCAGATATTCAGACCTTTTCCACTGACGAACATAAATCTAGAATTAAAACATGTAGCCTCGAACTTAAAGTTCACTTCTGATTGTGTAATTTTAGGAATAAATAACATTTTGAAACTATTTTCTTCTCTTTTAGAAGGAAAAACAAACCAAAGACCAACAGATCCTCCATCTATATACCCCGAGGGAAACCTGTCCTCCCAGGTAACGCCGGCTTCCCAAAATCCAGAGCAGACAATGAGTCCCACGTCTATGCCTCGATCGACGACCCCACCATGTACGGACATCTGGACAAGAACCAACCTGCAGAGGTTGACAGTGGAGCCTGGAGCAATGGACATCAGGTGGACACGTACCGTCCGTTCACAGGCCCCACGGACTCCATCCCAGCAGCTACGGATTTGTCTGCTGAATATTCGCTGGACACAAGAGAAGGAGATGCATTTCAGCCTTTCCTAAACCCAACCACCACCTTTAACCTCCCGAGGCCTCGCTCACCGCTCGTATCGCAGGGAAGCTTAGGATTCGAAGATCGTAGGATGATGGCTAATGCGCTGAACACTTTCAAGAGTGGCGGGGATATAAATCCCATTCGTCTGTCTGCTGATGAATCCAGACTACAACCTCAAATGGATTCGGACTCCGATTCTTATCCTGAGCCAGAATACGAGGAAGCTATGTGAGGATGAGGATATAATTAAATGGCTGATTGCTAAAAACTGTCAGATTTTATTGGGAGAGCAGAAAAGCCATTGGCTGCAAGCCTGCACATGTGTGCACAATGTTTTTTTTCAAAGCTTTGAACTAATGCAGAAAGGACACGCTCTCAAAAGGACACGCTCCCTCTCGCCGCTCTAGTGGTCATGTATGTATCTTGCATGTATATTTTATTAAAAATGGGGTTTTAAAGATTTTTTTATGGGCTTTTAGCCTGAATGTACAGAAATAACGCTCTTGTTGGAGCCGTTTGAGAGCCGAATCCCTTGGTGGAAGTGTTCCGTAACTTTCTCTATTGGATTTTTGTTTTTGTTTTAACAGTGATTGTCTCCAGACTACAGGTTTCATATGTGTTTATTCAATTCTGTACGTTTACTTCATGCATTCCTAAAATAAATTATCAGGTATTTTAATAGATGTTCCTCTCTGTTCAGAATATATTAGGAATGAAGACAATCACACAGGTCAGAATCAGATGCAATGGCTTTGAAGAAAATTCAGCAGAACTCTGTGGAATAGATGTTAAGATGCATGGTATTTTACATGGCAAAATTAGGGATGCAGCAATATAGAAATTCTTATCATTATTTTCATGTCATGCCCGATAATAAAATCAGTTGTTTTAAAGGCTAGATTTAAATTTAAATGAAATATTTCATATTGACTGTCACTTTATATATTAATAAAATTCAGTTTGATACTAATAAATTCTTTTCATGTCATGCTCAATAACCAATAAATGTTGATATCAATGATTTATTGATACTCAATAAATAAAAAAATACAATCAGTATGAAGATCTCTAAAACACTAAGGCATAAGCACAACAGCATTCTATAATGTACTGTTTGAAAAACTGGATATTAATTGGGCTTTACAACGTGAAGTTATGCATACGTGAGTGATCGCAGAGGCATCTAAATGTAAAAATAGGCAGAAATGAGAGTGACTGATAACGATGAACCTTTCATATCAGCCAATAACTGATATTGTGCATCCTTGGGTACAACCCCAATTCCAGAAACGTTTTATGAAATGCCATAAATCAATATGATGTTATTTGTTAATTCTCTTTAACCTTTATTTAATTGACTAAAGTACAAAGAAAAAAAATCATGTGTTTTCACTGGCCAACTACAATTTTTGTAAATATAAACAAATTTTAATTTTAATGGCTGCAACACACTCCAAAAAAAGTTTGGACAGAGGCATGTTTAACACTGTGTAACATCAACTTTCCTTTTAATTACACTTTCCTGTTTATTTCCAAAAGCTCAGCAGTCTGTGATGTACCCCAATTGTCCTGGATTCTCTTTTCCGGAATGGGTCATACATCGGTCCAAATAGGAGACGAAGGAATTATAGCACATTCACTCAGTGTCTACAAACCACACTGTTGTAGCACATGCCGAATGAGACCTGGCATTGTCTTGATCTAATAACCAAGGACTTCCCATGAAAGATGTCATCTTGATGACAGTATATGTCTCTGTTCAATTCCAGGTATATGCCCTCCATGTCAATTGGGGTTTACCTTCACACACATTTCTCGTCACCCATGCAGTGTGCTCTGCTGCACCCATAACCATGACAGATCTGTCACTGATGAAAGTCTGGATGTTCCCTTTGGTCTTTGGGACTGAGAACCCGACATCCATTTTTTCCCAGAAACCAGTTGAAATGTGGACTCATCTGACCACAGCACACATTTCCACTGTCTTTTTGACTATCTGAGATGAGCTCTGGCCCAGAGAACCCTGTGGCATCACTGCATCGAGCTGATGTTTAGCTTTCTCCTACAGTAACAGAGAGTCAAGTTGCATCTATTCATGCTGTGGCAGACTGTGTTAAGTGACCGGTTTTCTGAAGTACTCCTGAGCCCATGTGGCTATATTTAACACTGCAGCATGATGGTCACTACCAATTTAACTGAGGTTTCCTTCCTTGCCCTACACAGACTGAGATTTCTCTGGATTCCATGAATCTTTTCACAATATTATGTATGGTTGTTGGTGAAAAACCTAATTTTTTTGTGATTTTGCATTGAGAAATGTGATTTTTGATGACTTTTGTGATTTTTGACTCTCATGAAATTTGGCACAAAGTGATGAGCCATGATCCAGCTTTGCTGGCAAAGACTGAGATGCTCCTTTTATACCTAAACATGATGCACTCCTCTATTACCAATTCACCTGCTTAATGTGAACTGTTTCAAAAGAGTTTAATTTGGATATTCTCTAACCTTTTCACTTTTATTTTGCCTCTGTCCCAACTTTTTTGGAGTGTGTTTATATAAAATGTGTTTATATTTACAAAATAAAAATTAAGTTGGCCAGTGGATTTGAAAACTTTGGAAATCTATTTTCCAAAAAAAATTAAAATAAAAGTTTAAGAGAGATATAAACCAAAAATCACGATTCTTGATTGGATTGCCTTTCAAAAGGTCCCAAATATTTATGCGAATGGGGTGTAAACGTTTAAATGGAGCTGGCAATTCAGAACTCAGGGCTAGGTGAATAGTTATCAAGTAGGCAAAATATAATACAGTGATATTAATGAGAATTGTAAACTCTCAGAAATCGGCGAATACACAGCCTATTTTTGATAAACACTTGTTGAGATAAACAAATATATGTTCCGGTTATACAGGCAAGACATTTAGTGTTAGAAAATGAAACAAGTCCCTAACCTAGCAATCTGAGATAATCATCGCCCAATTGGAATCGGTTTATCAGGGTGGGGAATCTTTGTAAAAAAATCATTAAGATCAGTAATGCGTAAATGGAAGTCGTTCACCTAAAAAAGAAAAACTGCTTCAAAAGAAATGAAATGAAAAATATATAGATGAGTTTGTTTCTTCATCAGAACAGACTTGGAGTAATTTAGCATTACTTCACTTGCTCACCAATAGACTCCTCTGCGGAATTGGGTGCCGTCAGAATGAGTCCAAACACTTGATAAAAACATCACAATAATCCAAAAATAATCCACACGGACTACACGTCGTCACTTACTGACTTGCACGTAAAAAAAAAGTGATTTTTGTACGAAATAAATACATCCATATAAATTGATTTAATTCAAACCGTTGCTTCTGGCTAAAATAGTCCTCTATCCATAATATTGTTTTCACCAGTGAAAAAGTCACTCTGTCTGAATCAGGAGAGAAATATGTAAAGATCAAGCAGCATTTAGCGAAACCAGTCCAAAACAACTCTAATCAAATATGTTGGTTTGTTTTTAATGTGAGAGGACAACAGGGGAAAGACTTTTTCACTGAAGGTCTATTATTATGGATTATGGATTTTAGAGAGCACCGTTTAAAGTTAAAAAAAGCTTAATTCGATGGATTGTTTATTACAAACACGCAGCTTTTCACAAGACTTTAATTGATGGACTGGAGTCCAGTGTGGATTATTATTGTGATGTTTGGATGGCTTGAGGGTCAGTACATTTTCATTTTTGTGTGAACGGCTTCTTTAATGTGTTTGTTTAGTTTGTGTTTTTGGCTAGAGCTTATGGAGACTGTCCAGAAATGAACTAGACTTGTCTTTTACTACAGCGTTCAGTTTTTGATTATAGATCAGCTTTGGTATCTGAACATTTTTATGGAGTAAAATGACCATCTTTGTTCTCCTCAAAAGAAAAATATACAATTACGGAGCAAAAACAATGCAAGTAGGATTGTGCAATGAAAAGGACAGCTAAGGCCAAGCAAACGCGACGATCTCAGACGATGTTGAACTCGCAGACGGACGCTCTCTCCTCGCGGCAGTTCTCATCCAGCCACTTCCCGCTGGAAGAGCCGGAGAGTACGGCGCAGTTCTCGCGCTGTCTGCCGCGGGCTGATGGAGCTTCCAGTTTTGTAGCGAATATTTGAGCTGGCCTGGTCCATCCACACGCCCTCCGTCTGCATGTCATTGATGCCCAGCCAGATTTCAGCGTCCGGTCCGATGCTCTGGCGCATGTAATGTAGAGCGGTGTTTTCGTCAGAAGACAGCGGAGTGCTGAGGATTCATCCCTTGGCGATGCAGTCTTCATTGGCCGTGTGGTAGTGCTTCTTCACGGTGTCCACCAGAAAACACTTACCAGGGATCTTCGTGCCTTTCAGACAGACTGGCGGAGAACAAAGACACATGTTTAGCTTCTTTAAATGCCTCTACAATGTAAACAGCTTCTTGTGGTCTTTTAAAATAAAAAACGTGTAATGTATTCTACGCAGGGTGATTTAGTATTATTGATATTATATATATATATCTATATATATCTTATATTATATTATATTATACATTGACCTTTTATTTTTATTCTTATTTGTAATAAAAGTTTATATAGCTCATTTTACAGTAGTTTTAGTTTTAGGTATTTTAGTAACGTTAAACTAAAATTATGTTTAGCACAAATTGCTAAAATAAAATCATAATTTTTTTAATATTTTATTTTATTTCAATTCAGGATTTTTACTTTAAAATATGAAATTTTTTTTTTATTTATTGTTTAGTTTTTAATTTAAACGCCCTGCATAATGAGGCCCATATGCACAATCAGCCAATCAAACAGAGGCAAGTTTACTATATGTTTAAAAGAGCAAAAATAGCTTGTTTAATGTCTAGAAAAGTCTAGATGTAGGTGAACATGATCATCAAAAATTAAAGTATGATTGTTTAGTGCAAGAGAAACCTTGATTAAAATTCTAAGTGTATTTAATGGGGAAAAGTATATATTTAAAATAATAAAAAAGTGAAAGAACTTAGATATAAAAACCACAGTGCTAGTTGTTACTTGTATCTTAGTGCGAGAGGATGACACTATAGATCATGCATACTCATAGATCGAGTACAACAAATAGACAGGTATTTCAATGGGCAGGTCTTTTAAAATGGTTTAGCAATCCTACCTGTCCGATCGCTAACATTTGTATTTTAAAGGGGAGTCATCTAATCTAGCCACCAGTAAAACATGGAGTTGCCACAAGGATCTGCTCCTAGGTCCTCCTTTTTTTTTTTGTGTGCTATTTTCGAAATATACATGGTGCCCCTTGGTCATATTATTAGAAAAAAAATACTGGGAATAGTTTCCTGTATATGATGGACTAAACTATGTACTCACAAGACCAGATAACCAGAGTAGTGTGGTTAAAAATTATGGAAAAAAGATTGGGATGACCAATAGTTCTCCTATTAAATTCGGATAGACAGAGATATTACGTATTGGTCAAAGACAGTACACCCGAATCTTCTTGTGATTACAATTTGCAATAGACGGATATAACACCCAAACATTGGGTGATCCCTTATATTAGATACGCAACTTGTCTTTTGAAATCAGATTTCCCATGTTACTAAAAAACCAGATTCTTTCATCTTAAGAACAGTGCCAAGTTCGAAACATGTTCCTGTTTCTGATGCGAAAAGCAGTTCATGCATTCATGTTAGATTAGATTATGTAATGCACTGCTAGGTGGTTGTCCTGCATCTTCAATAAACAATCTACAGGTCGTCCAAAATGCAGCGGCTAGAGTCCTTACAGGTCAAGAAAATATGATCATATGTCACCACCAGTTACAGTCTCTGCAGCTGGGGTTACCTATTAGTTCATATCAGTTACAAAAATTTTAATTGCCGGATAGGGCCCTAAGGGTTAGCTCTGCGTTTTTTCTTTGACCTAACTTAGTCTATCTACCACGCTACAATTTCCAATCACGCTCCCCTAAGGTGCAAAAATTCTGGACTTTTGTTGTAATAGGGAATAGCAACGTCCACCTAAGGCCGGTAGAGCTCTTTTCGCATTTTCCAATTCTGGGAATAGAACTGCCTGTAACGTTTGGGGTTTCAGGTGACACCCTCTCTTTGTTTAAATCTAGATTAAGGACACATCTCTTTGGCCAAGCATTCAAAAAATAAATCTCATAATTTTGAACTGCAGTTATATCTGATCAAATGCAAACATTATTCTTTCTTGCGTTGGTTAAACAAACAATTTAGCTTGGTGGAACAGAAGCTACGCTAATTATGCTCCATTTTGTTTCTCTGTTTACAAGCTTCAGTCTGGATCCAGAACAACTGAGAAGAGATGATGCAAACCCCTCAGGGGACCTCAGATGATGCCAACCCTGAAACAACATACTGAACTACCAAATTTTGCTATAAGTTTTTGATTGCATCATATAATAATTGCTGTTGTTCATCGTCTGTTTTATTACGTCTTGAATTTATTTTTCCGTATTTCTGCCATATGTACATTAACTGATAGTTACCACTGATAAGCTACCACTAAATATGTAGAAACTTAATTTGCTGTAAAGTGGCTTCGCAATGATTTGTATCGTGAAAAGCACTATACAAATAAACTTGAATTTAATTGAATTGAACTTGAGTGCGTGGCCGGTGTTTGCTTAGTCTGTTTTAGAATATTGAAAGTCATTAGTCTTATGAAATAGTCACATATTGTCTTTAAGATTTCCCATTACATCAAACACTGGAAAGACACCTGATCCTCACTATGTTTCGCCAGGGGAAAACACAAGTGTAAAAAAGCATCAAAAGAGACATGTGGAGGCCATGTGTCTATGTAAGGAGAAACTCAATCCACCATAGTCCAACAGTCTGCCGAACATGTTTTTTTTTTTTTCTAAGCTCAAGGGCCAGACAGAATCCCAACTTCTTTTTTTTGGAGTCAAATAAACTAGGATAGATATTGTCTAGATGCTTCACTAAGGTTTTTATCAGAGCATGTCTTTATGCAGGTGGATTTAAGGCGTAATGGGGAAACTCAGTGAAGTTCTCACCAGTCTGCAGGGCCTGCTGCTCCTTTAGAAGGTTCAGTTCCACCACAATGTCATTGATCTGCTGTTGTAGGTCCTCCAAAGCAGCGCTGACTTGAGTATCTGAGTCTTAGAGAATAGATCTTAGGATGAAGTAAATCAAACATGTTTTCAGACCATTAAGATGTAATTTATACTGATTAAAATATTACTGTAATGAGAGAATCACTATTGAGAACACTGTTTACTGAGAATGGGATTTACAAAAAATAAATATAAAAATATTAATAAAATGTAAAATGTATGGATGCATTACAAAAATGTGTTTTCTTAATGCAATATATCTGTAAAAACAGGGCATAATGTACTGTATTAATATTAAGGAATTTTCCATATTTATTATTATTATTATTATTTACAGGTGTTTTACCTGTATTTTGAACTGAGCACTTCATTGGCTTGTGTTTTAGGGTTAACAAAAACATTACCAAATAATAATAATAAGTCCAGGCACATTTTTTTTTACTGTGTATACATTCAGTATTGATTATTATATAACGTGCAACTTGAGAATCAATTGTATTAAACTGATTGAAATGGAAAATTAGCTATTTTAAGATAAAAAAAAACACACACAAATGTATTAAACATATCACGAGTAGGAAACTTCAAACTGAGTCCACTTTTCTTCAAACATCAACAATGATGCTCTGCAACTGAACTTTCTCAACTTCTAGAATTCACACAAAGCTGCTTTCAGCTTGAATAAATGATGAAACTCAAAACAAAAATTAGCAAAAATCATCCTGCCTCACCTTTTTTAGCGTTGGGCTTCTTTTTGGGAGTGTTCTGCTGGTGTGAGGTGTGTGTGAGGAGCAGCAGGACTCCCAGCAGAAGACAGCCGTCTCTCTGAGTCCTCATGGGTGAAGTAGGAGAATGAGGAGAGATCTTCTGCTTCTCAGCTGCTCAAGAGGGGAAAACTTCTTGTAATAAGAAATGCTGGTTTGTTCTTCAGCTGGCAGAGCGGAGGAAATGACGTCCTATAACCTCACACCACACACACACACACCACACACACACCAACACACAACACACACAAACGACACACATTAATATCCCAGCGATTATTTGGAATACTTTAAACATGTGAACACAATGAAACACATAAAAAATTTTTGAAACAAGAATGTTGACGTCTTCTGTTTAACATGAAAAGAAGATACATTTAAAAATATGGTAACCCAAATCAGTTTTAGATCCAACGGACGTTTCATTGTATTGTTTGTCATAAAATGGAAGTCATGGGGAACCAAAGCTTTGGTGACCAACATTTTCAAAAGATCTTCTAGTTCATTTTTGGGTGAGATATCCTTTTTTTTTTTTTGTTTTTTAAAAAGCTCCTATGATTTATATTGCAGATTATAAACTTGGATGCACATTTAGAATTAATTTACTAACTCAGACAGGAAAGTAGGTTCAAAAATTGCTCAGTACACATTGAGAGTCCAGGAAAATTTAGGGTCTCCTCGGGACACATTTCCCATCATGCATTCTTCTCGTGTATTATATTGTTATCTGTGCAGTGATAGCTGCTGTCTGTTTTGGATTCACCGTGCCACAGGAAGAAGCAAAGCTATTATGGGATGGAATATATCCATATGGCTCACAGCAGCTGGACAGCAGTGTGAGCACAACACCATCCCAGGAAAAAATGACAACTACAGCACCTGTGAACTTTACACAACGTCTGACTATTCAAAAAATGTATCCCACATAGCGTTTTAACCTAATAGTGCAATTAAATCAAATATCATTATGGAAAAAAACTTTTTAAAGGAATAGTTCACCCAAAATTAATATTTGCTGAAAATGTACTCACACTCAGGCCATTTAAGGACGTTAGAGACGTTGTCTTATTGTAATAGCAGTTTGGAAGAAATTAGAATCTACATCCCCTTTCTCACCATTTATCCTCTTCATGTGATGTTATGTGCGTCAGAATGAGTCAAACAGTGCTTGAAAACATTCCCACAATAATCCCAAAAGTAAATCAAAACGATACGTCATACTCACAGCTTGTGACGCGGGGGGTGAGAAAAGTCTGCGGCGTGCTTGTTAAGAAGATTAAATCCCCTAGACATGTTTTAACGCCCAAACCGGTGCTAAACTGTAGTCCCTCTATCCATGATAGTCTTTTTACCTTAAAAAAAAAGTCACCTTGAGAAATAGAACATTGAAAACAGATTTTATTTACAGCTCTAAACGTCAGTTGGTGGAGGTTGATTGTGAAGATGACAACAGAGAGAATGGACTTTTCCCTGGGAGAAAGGATATTATGGATTACCAGACTTGTATCATAGCTGGAAAACAAACAGCCTTTAAGGGATCATATATGATGTTGCTAACAACGAACATTAAAATTGGTACATTTGGGGTTATGAAATGTGTTTATTGGTTAAGGGAGTTAAAAAAAAAATAATTTTTTCCACCTTCTGTTACATTTAGGTTGTTTCTCCTCAGCCCGCTCTTTCTGGAACGCATCAATTTTACAAATGTCATCGTTTGAGAAAAGCGAGGTTCTGCTCTGATTGGGCAGCGATCCAGCATGCGTTGTTTGATTGGCAGAATCCTCAAGCATTTTGACGGGAAATGTTTGGGGTCCTCTTACCATACTTGTGATTGCCCTGTCCGGGGCTCCGGAACGAGGGGTCAAATAAACAAAAAACAAAACATTAAAAACTATATATAAATGAGCAATTTGTTGGCATACAGTGGGGATGGGGGGACATATTAATAATTTACTGATTATAACACTAGTTAACTGCTCTTTTTATATGTCGGAATGTAGTCTACACTCCCAGGCAGGAAACGTCCTCATAAAATGTGTGCATAACATATGATATTGGGGTCGTGTTGAACTGTTCTGGAACAGTAAATACAACTTAACCACTGATTTCAAGTAGTGTCCATTTTTGGAAGGCCAAACAAAAGTAGACGGAGTTTCGCTGTCAACGAAACACACGGCAAGGGCGAGATGAGGCAAGAGGTGGCCGGAGGCCTAGAGTGAGCTGCGGCGGTGGGGGTCTCGCCTGGCAGATCGACGAAAGGAGCGGGTGGCGAGGTGACGTTGGGGCAAACCACAATGTGCGAACGGGCTCTTGGGATACTCCGTCTTTCGTCCACACGAGGTGAAAGCTTCCCCATGATGATGCGGGTGATCCACAGCGGTGATGTATGTATTTCCGGGACCAGAAGTAAGGTCAGCTTATAGGAATGACGAAGTGGATATCGTCATATGTTTGGAAGGCCAAACCAAACTAGTTTTCGCCCCTTTTTACAAAGGAAAAAACAGACAGCGCTTAACGGACCGGGCGGCCGACGATTTGGCAACAATTTAACTGCAGGCGGAGAAAATAAAGGTTACGCTTCCTCTTTGCGTGATCATTTGGGCGGCGTTATGTAAATCTTACCACATAGTGACGTAGACATGTGGGGTGTGTGTTTTAAACGGGCATTTAGATAGAGGAGAAGGGGACAAGTCATGTTTAACTTTTAATTATATATTACAAAAGAATATTCGCTTTGGATTAGTCTGGGAACTTTTTTAGTCTTTGCATTTCGTGGATTTTTGATCTCATGCTCACGAAACAGCTTGTAAACACTGCAAAGTGCAAGAGAACATTTGAAATTGTATCATATTGCCCCCTTTAAGTTCAACATCCTAATACGAGATGGGGATTATTTATTACAAAACATAGGAGCTGTCGCTTTTCAAATGATTTAATTAATTGATGGACTGGAGTGGTTGTAGATAGTGTTGTACGTGGGGATCGTATTGTGATGTTTTTATCAGCTGTTTGGAAACTCTCTCCTAATTCTGACTTTCGGCACCCATTCACTGCAGGGATCCATTTTTGGTGAGAAGAGATGGTTACGTTAATTTTCTCCAAATTGTTGTTGATGAAGAAAAGAAAACAAAAACTCATTCCCATTCTTGGGCCCATTGGACTTTTTTTTTTAGGCCCAGTTGGGTGCGATGACGTAAGTAAATATTTATGTTAAGCAACATTTTTGTAAATATATGTTTTTAATGTATTAAAAAAAAATTTTGGAGTTTATTTTCTTTTTTGTCTCCCCTTATGGATTTTCCTGAGTGATTGTTTATATTTTTCTATTTTCGATTTTTCCAATTGATAAAATTCAGGTATATAAAAAAAAGTAATTAAAAAAAAAAAACCTCCTCAAAACCAGTCCACATGTTTACAAGAAAAACAAAAAACATTGGAATTGAGAGAAAAAGAAAAGTAAGCAATTATTGTAACATTCAGTCATCTGTTAAACCACACCAGTTGAAGCTAAGTATGGTTGGGTCAGGTAACCCCCACCCCCCCATGCCCCATACTGCAACCACTGAAGGCGACGATGGACAAAAGATGAAAACACCAACAACCATAAAAAAACAGCAATGGTATATAACCTCTACCACATTGACGGGGGATGCTTTGTTTTTAGGTGTGAAATTTTAAGCAGGGAATGTAGACAACAATGAGAGAACATTATTTAGCTCATTTACTTTAAAAAAAAAAAATAAAAAAACAAAAAAAAAAAAAAAAAGTCCCAAAAGAAAGGGGGAAGAGCTTAGCAGGAGGGAATCCCCTTTCTGCTCGTTTCTGCCAAAGACAGTATTGTTTCTTGTCTGCAGCTAGCGCTCGATGAGTGGCAACTATATGAGAGAGCAGGTCCCACCACGCTTACACAGCCTATAAAATGAACATCACCATAACAGGGAATATACAACCGCTAATCTCAGGCCCCTCGTCCCCGTCTATCAAACTCCTACATTCGGAATGGTAACCAAAATGTCTTTATTCACAAAACACCTTGGACTTTTCCTAGTGACCGTACGGTCGACATTTTACTTTTAAAAGAAACTCACCGACTACGATGTAGTTGTTCGGTAAAACTGTAGTCAGAGCTTGCAAGCTTGTCTGTTCTGCTATCTAATCTCAGTCCATCTTCATAACCCGCACTAAGCTCGCTATGAAGATTCGTCCGTGAGCCTACAGCACCAACACCCCCTTAGATTCGTTGAAGATAGACCGATTGGATGTTCCTTTCAGCCTTTTTTCTCTCCCTCAGCCTCGCTCCCTCCATATTTCTCTCCTTTTAAGTTCCCTACACCCCCTAATCCCCCCCATGCTCACGTTTCGTGCTTCCTTTTTCTGATTTTCGCCTACTTCAATTACCCCCCAAATACAGGATTTTTCTCCGCAACATCCATAAGAAACACATGTCTACCGCTTCTGTTGTTCTTCGCTGCTGATGGACTATTTTTTTAAAATTATATAAAAGTTATGGTTGAACTTTTACTTTTTTTACCACCGCTTTTGTTTTTTTTTCTTGTTTTGTTTGTTTTTTTTAGCAGCCAATGGGTATTTTATTTTATTTAAAAATAGTTAGTTTTTGGTAAAAAGGGCCTTTTTTGTTTAGTATATCTCCTTGTACCAGAAATAACTGTCTTCCCAGTGTTTGATCCCGTATTTCTCCTCCTCGTGTTCCTCCTCCCCGTTGTGTTTTTTGTTGTTTGTTTGTGTTTGCGTGCGGCTGGTGGGGAGCGCGGCAGAGATGGAGAGAGAAGTCTTCGTTATTGAGAGGGTACCAACCCTGTTTACGCCAGTTTGTCTACGTCTTACTTAAAAGGCCTTTGTCCCTGCTAATAACACAAAAAAAAAAATAAACAAGTATAATATCATAAGAAAACAGCGAATGGCTTGTGGTGTTTTAGTAGTTTTGATCGAAGTTGGTAATTTAGAGGCCTTAGAAATGTTTGTGAATTAAATATGATTCAGTAGGCTTTATATGGTTAAACTTTGGTGCTTTATTAGCGAATTTAATGCTGCTTGTGCTGTTTATATGTCTGTTTATATAGCAGAACAGACAATCTGCGTCTGACTAGTTTAACAACTATAGTTTTTAGTTTTTCACACTTTCATATGAATCCAGGTGTTTTTAATTTGTATAATAAATGGTTGACTCCTGGTTAGGAGTTTATATTCACTGTTATGGTGTGTTCATGTTATAGGCTGGTAAGCGTGTGGGAAAGGCTCTTCATGTGCCTCTCATGGAGCTGCTGCAGAAAGAAGAAAGTCTTGGCAAGAAACGGCAGAAAGTGGGATTCCTCGGATAGTTCTTATTTTGGACGTTTTTTTTTTTGTTTTTTTTTAAGTAAATGAGCTAAATTTGGCTTAGTTGTTGTCCTGTCTCTTAAAAATTCAAATAAAAAAGAATCACGTCAAATACAATGTGAGTTAATCAAATCTGTTTTGGTGTCTTTTTCCCAGACTGTGGTTTTATATGACAACTCAGACTAGCTTTTCAATGGTGGTTAACGGACGAATGTTAATGATTTCTCTCAAAGTCAGACTGTTGCTCTGGGAAACATTTTGAGCTGTGTGAGGGTTTTTTTTGGAGTAATTGTTTTTCTACCTGAATCTTTTAAATTGGATCTAGAACATAGAAAAATGAACAGAAATACTCAGAATCAGAAAGGATTATTTCACCCATTTTTTGACTAACCTAAAAAAATGATATTACAATGTTGTTACTCTTATTCCCTCGGCATCAAAGATGTAGATGAGTTTGGTTTCTTCATCAACAACCCGCTTTGGAGAAAGAACGTAAATCTAGGCTCACACTGGATCTATGCAGTGAAGGGGGTGCCGTCAGGATGAGAGTCCTAACAGCTGTTTAAAACATCACAATAATCCACAAGTAGGTAATCTACACCACTCCAGTCCATCAATTAAATCATTTGAAAGCGAAAAGCTCTATGTTTGTAATAAATAAATCCATCTTTAGGATGTTTGAACTTAAAGGGGTCATATGATGCAATTTCAAATGTTCCTTGCTCTTTGGAGTGTTACAAAATGTTCGTGAATAGATAAGATCCCTAAAGTTGCAAAGACTAAAGTTCAAACCCAAAGATATATTCTTTATAAAAGTTAAAACTTGTCCACGCCCTCCTAAAACGCCTCGTTTAAACACGCCCCACATGTCTACGTCACAATGTGGAAATATATATGCGTAATGCCGCCCAAATGTTCATGCAAAAAAAAGAAGGCTTAACTTTTATTCTTGCTGCAGTATTGTTGCCGCCGCCATGTCGTGAAGGCGCTGTCTGTTTCGTTGTAAAAGCGAAACTAGTTTGTTTGGCCTTCCAAACGAGGACAATATCCGCTTCGTCATGCCTAGAAGTGATCCGTGATGGTCACGGAAATACATCAATTCACGCTGTGGATCACCGCATCACTTTCACCGTGGACGAAGCGAGTTCAAGCCCGGGTGTCCGCACATTGTGGTTGCGCTCATGGCGAATCGTTAAGCCGGTCGACACCACCGCCGATCCACCTCTAGGCCTCCGGACTCTGCCCACTCTAGCCCGCCGTGTGTTTCGTTGTGAAAGCGAAACACTTTGTTTTGCCTTCCAAAAGAGGAAGACAGAAATCAGTGGTCAAGTGGTTTTACTGTTCCAGAACAGCTTCAACCAAATAGTCAGAGGTGTGAAGGCACAGTTTTATGAGGACGTTCCCTGATCTGGGAGTGTAGACTACACAGTGCCGACATGTTAAAAAAGACAGTGTAAGTCATTATCATCAGTAATTATGTCCCCACTGGATGCACACAAAATGCGCATTTAAATAGGTTTAATGTGTTTGCCGAGTTCCGGCCCGACAGCGGCATCACAGTATGGGTAAGGGGAACTATAAACCTTTCCTAAAATGGCTTGAGGTATCTGGACAAGCACCAACGCACTGATACTGGCCAATCCGAGCAACCTCAGCTTTTCAGACCGATGAGCTTTGTAAAAAATGATGCGTTTCAGAAAGGCGGGGCATAGATGAAGAAACAATAATGTACAGTATGTGAAAAAAAAAAAGTTTTAACCTTAAACCGCATAAAAGAAATTTCATAACACAATTACACAAATTAATGTTTCTTTTAGCAAAATATATGATCCCTCTAAGTGTGTTTCGCATGATCAACGTCGTAAGCCATAATATTCCTTTCTCAAGGGCAAATAATCCATTTCTGTTGTCATATCAATCACAATACACCAACTTGGGACTGTTTAGCTGTACATTACAAATCTGTTCATCATTTTCATAGTTCTCAAGGTGACTTGTTTTAATGTACAAAATCGCTAGTCATGGCGAGAGGCACTCATTTAGCAACCGTTTGGCGTTAAAAATGTCTATTGAGTTATGTATTACACAGCAACGCAGCTCTTTCGCTTCAACAAGATGTTAAGATTATGGACGTAGTCGTGTGGATACTTGTGGATTACTTGTGTGATGTTTTATCAGCTGTTTGTACTCTCATATGACCACTTTAATTGCCACACCCATTCATGAAAGAGCGAATAAATTGTGAGAAAGGGAGTAATGCTTAATTCCCTCCAAATATATTACCATAACACACTCATATCCGTCTGAAGGGTGAGGTGTGAGTACATTTTTCAGCAATTTTTCGGTAAGTAAACTATTCCTTAAAAAGTTTCTTTTGTTATAAAGGATTATTTCGGATTTAATTGTCCAACTATTCGGTCGTTGTAAAATCGGATGTGGGTATACATTTTTTGAATATTAATAGACTTGTAGTAAGTTAACAGGTTGCTGAGTTGGCTTTTTGCTGGCTGGGTGTTGTGATTCACATGTGTACCAGACTAGCTGTGAGCCATTGGCTCATTCCATCCAATAAATACGCTTTGCTTTTTCCGTGGGCACGGTGAATCCAAAACTAGACAGCAGCTACTCACGCACAGTAAACAATATAATAACGAGAACGAAGCAGGATGGGAAATGTTGTCCCGCGGAGACCCTAAATTTTCTTGGACTCCTCAATGTGTACTGAGCAATTTGTGACGCCTTCTGTCGAGGGTTAGTAAATAATCTTCTAAAATGTGAATCACAGGTTGATAATCTGACAATATAAATCATAGGAGCTTTTAAAGGATAGTCCCACCCAAAATTGAAAAATAGAAGATATTTGAAGAATGTTGGTAACCAAAGCTTTGGTTCCCATTGACTTCCATTTTATTGACAAAAAATACAATGGAAGTCAGTGGGAAACAAAACTGTTTGGTTCAGTTATTTTTAAATGATATTCTTTTGCTTACAAAGAATGAAACGTCAGACTATTCTTGTTTCAATGTTATGTCGGTTTCATTGTGTTCACCGATTTTAAGATATTACAAGAAGATGATATTTAAATGTGTGTTTTTGGGTGTGTGTGTGTGTGTGTATGTGTGTGTGTCGAATGTGTGTGGTGTGCGTGAGGTTGTATGAGGACGTCATTCCTCCGCTCTGCTCAGGATGAAGAACAAACGCAGCAGGTTCTTATTACAGAAGTTTTCCTCTGTGAGCGGAGCTGAGAAGCAGAGATCTCTCCTCATTCTCCAGACTTCACCATGAGACTCAGAGACGGCTGTCTTCTGCTGGGAGTCCTGCTGCTCCTCACACACACCTCACACCAGCAGAACACTCCCAAAAAGAAGCCCAACGCTAAAAAAGGTGAGGCAGGATGATTTTTGCTAATTTTTGTTTTGAGTTTCATCATTTATTCAAGCTGAAAGCAGCTTTGTGTGAATTCTAGAAGTTGAGAAAGTTCAGTTGCAGAGCATCATTGTTGATGTTTGAAGAAAAGTGGACTCAGTTTGAAGTTTCCTACTCGTGATATGTTTAATACATTTGTGTGTGTTTTTTTTATCTTAAAATAGCTAATTTTCCATTTCAATCAGTTTAATACAATTGATTCTCAAGTTGCCGTGTTTAAATACTCACTACTGACTGGATCCCAGTAAAAAAAATGGGCCTGGACTTATTATAGTCATTGGCAGGTTTTTGTTAAACCCTAAAAAAAACACAGCCAATGAAGGGCTCAGTTAAAAATACAGGTAAAACAACTGTAAATAAGAATAATACTAATAAATATGGCAAAATTTTTAATTAATACAGTACTTAGCCCTGTTTTACAGATAGTAGGCAGTACGAAAACACATGTTTGTATGCATCCATACATTTTACATTTATTTCATAGTGTATATTGATTTTTTTGTAAATCATTCTGCAGTAAACAGTGTTCTCAATAGTGATCTCTCATTAAGTAATATTTAATCAGTATAAATTCCATCTTAATGGGCTGAAAACATGTTTGAGTTACTTCATCTAGATCTATTTATAAGGATCAGATACTCAGTCCAGCATGCCTTTGGGGACTACAACAAGCAGATCAATGAATGGTGGTGGACCTGACCCTTCTAAAGGAGCTCCAGGCCTGCAGAGATGGTTTCTTTTGCGAAACTTCCTGAGTTCCCATTCGCCTAAATCACCTGCCTAAAGACTGCTCTGATAAAACCCTTAGTGAAGCATCTCGCCAGATTCCCAGTTTATTGGACGCCAAAAAAGACAGTTGGGAGTCTGTCTGGCACTTGAGCTTAGAAAAAAAAAAAACATTGTTCTGCAGACTGTGGCGTATTGTTTGGATTAGAGTTTCTCCCTTACATAAGACACATGGCCTCCACATGTCGCTTTTGATGCTTTTTACAGCTTGTGTTTTCCCTGGAGAACATTGAGTCAGATGTTGTCCAGTGTTTGATGTATGAGGAAATCTTAAGACAATATGTGTAATATTTCATAAGACTATATGACTTCAATCTTGCTAAAAGTAGGACTAATCACACCAAACCGGCCCAAACATCACTCAATATTCAATTCAGTTCAATTCAAGTTTGTTTGTATAGCGCTTTTCATGATACAAATAGTTTCAAAGCAACTTTACAGCAAATTAAGTTTCTACAAAATTTAGTGGTAGCTTATCAGTGATGAATGTCAACCAATGTACATATGGCAGAAATGTATGGAAAAAAACAATTTAAGACGTAATCAAACAGACGAACACTAACAGCAATTATTATATAATGCAATCAAACATATAGCAAAATTTGGTAGTTCTGTATGTTGTTCCGGGGTTGGCATCATCTGAGGTCCTCTGAGGGGTGGCATCATCTCTTCTCAGTGTGTTGGATCCAGACTGAAGCTTGTGTAAAACAGAGAAACAAACAGAGACATAATTAGAGTAGCTGCTGTTCCAAACAAGCAACATTTATTTGTTTAACCCAAACTAAAGAAAAATAATGTGCATTTGATCAGATATAAATAGCAGTACAAGATTATGAGATGCATTATTTGAATGCTTGTCCAAAGAGATGTGTCTTTAATCTAGATTTAAACAGAGAGAGTGTGTCTGAACCCCGAACGTTATCAGGAAGGCTATTCCAGAGTTTGGGAGCCAAATGCGAAAAAGCTCTACCTCCTTTAGTGGACTTTGCTATCCTATGTACTACCAAAAGTCCAGTTTTGCGACCTTAGGGAGCGTGATGTATTGTAGCGTGGTAGAAGACTAGTTATGTATGCAGGAGCTAACCCCTTAAGGGCCTTATAGGCAAGTAATAAAATTTTGTAACTGATACGGAACTTAACAGGAAGCCAGTGCAGAGACTGTAAAGTTGGGGTAATATGATCAAATTTTCTTGACCTGGTAAGGACTCTAGCCGCTGCATTTTGGACTACCTGTAGCTTGTTTATTGAAGATGCAGGACAACCTCCTAGCAGTGAATTACAATAGTCCAGTCTAGAGGTCATGAATGCATGAACTTGCTTTTCTGCATCAGAAACAGGTATCATGTTTCGTAATTTGGCAATGTTTCTAAGATGAAAGAATTATGTTTTTGTAACATGGGAAATATGACTTTCAAAAGACAATTTGCTATCTAATATAACACCCAGCTGTTGGGTTGTTCATCTGTCTAGTTGCAAATTGTAATCCACGAGATTCTTTGTACTGTCTTTTGGTCCAATAAGTATATCTCTGTATAATCGATTTATATAGGAGAAAAATGATTGGTCATCAATATTGTACCCTATTTTAACAACTTGTGATTGGTATTGTTGAGATACATAGTTTGAGTATCATCAGTATAACGTGGAAACAATCCCGTACTTTCTAAGACTATACCAAGGGGACAAATGTCTACGAAAATAAGCAGGAGGACCCTTTAACTTAGGAAGATCCTTGTGGCCAACCTCCATGTTTACTGCGGGAATAATGTTGAGGGATGACTCCCCATTTTTAAATGAACCAAATGGTAGCGATTCGGACACGGTAGGGTATAGGGATTCAAACATTTTAAAGCCTTCTGGTGCTTTGCCCCTGAAATACCTGTATAGGTTTGTAAGCGGATCTATGAGTATGTCTGAGAATATTGGCGATACGCAGCACCTTAAGACAAGTATAAAATGCAACTGTAGGTTTAATCTAAGTTTTCACTTTGTTTTTTCTATTATTGATATTCAATTTTACCCCCTTTAACAATACATTATAATGGTAATCAAGTTTTTGCACTAAAAACAATATAATTATTTTTTGTATCATTTTCAACCTAACGATCTGACTTTTACAACTTAAACAAGCCTAGCTTTCTTGCTCTTGTAAAAATATATGTACACGGCCTATGGTTGTTGATTGGCTTGATTTGGGTGGGCCTCATATTATCAGGGCAGTTTAACTTAAAAACATAAAACAATAATAATTAAAAAAAAAAATTTCATCATTTTAAATAAAAAGCCTGAACGGGAAATAAAAACTAAATATTAAAAATTAGGATTTTATTTAAGCAATGATGCTAAGCATAATGAGTTTAACGGTGTCCTAAAATAAAATAAACTAAAACTAAATTATAACGAGCTATATAAACTTTATTAAAATAATAATAAAAAAATAACAAAAATTCAAATATATATTATATATATTTAGATATATTATATATATATAGTATATCAATAATGATAACTACCTGCGTAGAATACATTACACTTTTTTATTTTTAAAAAGGACACAAGAACAATCTGTTGTAATGTATGAGGCATTTACAGAAAGCTAAACAAGTGTCTTATTGTCCATGTCTGTCTGAGAGGCACCGAAGATCCCTGGGAGGCCTAAGGTTTTCTGGTGGACATAGTGAAGAAGCGCTACCACCTACGGGCCAGTGAAGACTGCACGCACGGGAGGAATCATTAGCATCGCGGTCTCGACGCAAAAACCACGGCTCTCCCGGATTACTGCGCCGGGTAGCGGACCCCCCGGCCCGCGAACGGGCCCTGGGCATCAATGGAACATGCGACGGAGGGGTGGGATGGATCCAGGCCAGCGCACAAGATTCGATACAAGAACGGGAAGCTCCCGAGACCGACTCGGGCCAGCCCGGCGGAGTGAAACGCGCCGTATCACGGCTATTCCCCCCCCAAGGGGGGGGGAGTGGCAGCGGTGGATGAGAACGGCCGCGCAGGATCGGAGAGCGTCGTTCTGCTGGTTCAACATCGTATGAGATTCCGTGCGTTTGTTGGCTTAGCGTCCTTTTCATGCACCAATCCTACTTGGCCTTGGTTTTGCTACGTAATTGTATATTTCTTTTGAGGAGAACCAAAGTTTGGCATTTTCTCCATAAAAAATGTTCAGATACAAAGTGATCTATACATCAAAAAAACGAACGCTGTTAGTCAACGAATGTTTGTCATTTCTGGACAGTCCCATAAGCTTAGCAAAAAAACAAAATAAACAAACACCATTAAGAAAGCCGTTCACACCAAAATGACCCTGTACGACCCTCAAGCCATCAAACATCACAATATAAGCACAGGGACTCCAGTCCATCAATTAAAGTGTTGTGAAGGTAAAAGCTGTGTGTTTGTAAGAAACAAATCCTTCATTAAGACATTTTTAACTTTAAACGGTTGCTTCTGGCTAAAATCCATAATCCATAATAATGATACCTCCAGTGAAAAAGTCCATTCCCCTGTTGTCCTTTTACATCAAAAAAAACAAACCAAATATTGATTCTGCAGTGGTTTTGCGACTGGTTTCGCTAAATGCCTGCTTTGATGCTTTACATAATAGTTTCTCTGATTCAGAACGCAGAAGACTTTTTCCAGATCTTTTTTATCACTGAGGAATCGGCCAATATTACAGGATAGAATGAGCAGCCACACTCATTTTTCTACCAGACCATTTTTTTTGCAAGGTTTGCATTAAATCAAGTTATTGACTGTATTTATTTCCTTACAAAATGGCACTTTTTGTTTTTTTACTTCACCACGGTCAGTACGTAAGTGACGGCCGTGGGAGTCGTGTGGGTTATTCTGGATTACAGTTATGTTTTTATTAGATGTGTGTTTTTGGAATCATTCTGACGGCACCCCCATTCACTGCAGAGGCGAGTAGAGGATCTATTGGGGAGCCAGTGAAGTAATCGCACCTACCCTAATCCAAATGCTGTTCTGGATGTAAGCGAAGAAAGAAACAAATATATATATTTTTCATGTCATTCTTTGAAGCAGTTTTTCTTTTTATAGGTGAACGATTCCTCTTTAAGATTATGCATCTTAAGAGTTTTTTTGTTACAAAGAATTCCAAGCACCTGCCTGAATAAACAATGATTCCAATCGAACGATGATGATTTATATCAGAGCTGCGAGTTAGTTACTGGTATTTTCTAACCAACTTAAATGGTCTTGCAGGAACGAACCTGACATTACTATTATTTATCTCAATAAAAGTCGTTTATCAAAAAAATATGCTGTCGTATTTCAGCAGATTTTCTGCCGAGTGTTAATATGTCATACATATCATTCTTATATTTGACCCCGTCTAATTGGATTTTTAGACTTTTAACCTTGCCATTGTGAGACGTTTCTGAATTGAACAGTCAGCAGCTAGAGCTCCAGCTCCATTTCAGAACAGTTTACAACCCCACATTCCAGAGGAAAATCGAAAAAAGGTTGGGACCATTTTTGTAAAGTGCCTCAATACAATCAAGCATCGGGATTTGTTAATTCTCTAAACTTTTTACTTTAATTTGGACAGAACAAAGATTTCCAAAGTTTGCACTGACCCACTTAAGATGTATTTTTGGTTAAATATAACAATTTTATAGACACAATCAAAAAGTGGGACACGAGGCCCAAATAAAAGTGCCGAAAAGGTGTTTTTTAGAGGAGAATCCAAATAATCTTTGAAACAGGTCACATTGACGCACGGCTGAATTGGTAATAGAGGAGTTGCATCAGTTTGGTAAAACGGAGCATCTCAGTTTGGCCAGCAAAGTGGCTCCGGGCTTTCATCACGTGTGCCAATTCATGAGAGTCAAAATCACAAAAGCATCAAACATTCACATGTCTCAATGCCCAACTCGTAACGAATTTCGGTTTGCACCAATACCTACATAATATGGGAAAGATCAGGGAATCCGAGAAAGCTCGTCTGGTAGGGCAAGGCAGACAACCTCAGTCAGTGAGTGGAGCCATCATGCTGCCGGGTTAATATAGGCACATGGGCGCAGGAGTACTCAGAAAAACGGTCACTTAACACCAGTCGCCACAGCGAATAGATGCAATTGACTCTCTTTAGGTAGAGAGAAAGCTAAACATAGCCGATGCAGTGATGCCAAGGGTTCTCTGGGCCAGCGCTCACTCTCAAGGATAGTCCAAAAAGACAGGGAATGTGGTGTGCGTGTAGAAGAAGCGCTCCACATTTCACCTGGTTTCTGAAAAAAATCGATGTCGACTTCTCAATCTCAAATATGAAAGGGAGCATCCAGACTTTCATCAGTGGCAGATCTGTCATGGTTTATGGGTGCAGCAGAGCAAACTGCATGGGTGACTAGAATATGTGTGTGAAGGTACTATTGACATTGAGGCATATACTGGGATTGTACAGAGACATATACTGTCATCAAGATGACATCTTTCATGGGAATTCCATGGTTATTAGATCAAGACAATGACAGGTCTTGTTCTGCATGTGCTATAACAGCATGGTTTCGTAGAGACAGAGTGAATGTGTTAGATCAGTCCAGATCTGACTCCTATTGAAAATGTATGACCAGTCATGAAAAGGAGAATCAGACAACGACGATCACAGACTGCTGAGCTGTGGGAAAAATTACCCAGGGAAAGGTGGTAAACAATTAAAAGGAAGGTTGATGTGACACAGTGTTAAACATGCCTCTGTCCAAACTTTTTTTGGAGTGTGTTGCAGCCATTAAAATTAAAATTTGTTTATATTTACAAAAATTGTAGTTGGCCAGTGAAAACACATGATTTTTTTTCTTTGTACTTTAGTCAAATAAATAAAGGTAAAAGAGAATGAACAAATAACATTCTTGATTTTATGGCATTTATAAAGTTTCTGGAATTGGTGGTTGTATCAAGGATGCGACAATATCAGTTATGGCTGATATGAAAGGTCATGTTATAAGGCACTATCATTTATGCCTATTTCCATTTAGATTGCCTACGCGATCACTCACGTAAGGGCATAATCACAGTTGTAATATCAAAATTAATATCCATTTTTCAAACAGTACATTATAATGCTGTGATGCTTAGCTTTAGTTTTAGACTTCAATGACTGATTTGTATTTTTTTATTTATTGAGTATCAATAAATCATTGATATCAACATTTATTGGTTATTGAGCATGACATGAAAAGAATTTATTAGTATCAAACTGAATTTTATTAATATATAAAGTGACAGTCAATATGAAATATTTCATTTAAATTTAAATCTAGCCTTTAAAACAACTGATTTTATTATCGGGCATGACATGAAAATAATGATAAGAATTTCTATATTGCTGCATCCCTAATTTTGCCATGTAAAATACCATGCATCTTAACATCTATTCCACAGAGTTCTGCTGAATTTTCTTCAAAGCCATTGCATCTGATTCTGACCTGTGTGATTGTCTTCATTCCTAATATATTCTGAACAGAGAGGAACATCTATTAAAATACCTGATAATTTATTTTAGGAATGCATGAAGTAAACGTACAGAATTGAATAAACACATATGAAACCTGTAGTCTGGAGACAATCACTGTTAAAACAAAAACAAAAATCCAATAGAGAAAGTTACGGAACACTTCCACCAAGGGATTCGGCTCTCAAACGGCTCCAACAAGAGCGTTATTTCTGTACATTCAGGCTAAAAGCCCATAAAAAAATCTTTAAAACCCCATTTTTAATAAAATATACATGCAAGATACATACATGACCACTAGAGCGGCGAGAGGGAGCGTGTCCTTTTGAGAGCGTGTCCTTTCTGCATTAGTTCAAAGCTTTGAAAAAAAACATTGTGCACACATGTGCAGGCTTGCAGCCAATGGCTTTTCTGCTCTCCCAATAAAATCTGACAGTTTTTAGCAATCAGCCATTTAATTATATCCTCATCCTCACATAGCTTCCTCGTATTCTGGCTCAGGATAAGAATCGGAGTCCGAATCCATTTGAGGTTGTAGTCTGGATTCATCAGCAGACAGACGAATGGGATTTATATCCCCGCCACTCTTGAAAGTGTTCAGCGCATTAGCCATCATCCTACGATCTTCGAATCCTAAGCTTCCCTGCGATACGAGCGGTGAGCGAGGCCTCGGGAGGTTAAAGGTGGTGGTTGGGTTTAGGAAAGGCTGAAATGCATCTCCTTCTCTTGTGTCCAGCGAATATTCAGCAGACAAATCCGTAGCTGCTGGGATGGAGTCCGTGGGGCCTGTGAACGGACGGTACGTGTCCACCTGATGTCCATTGCTCCAGGCTCCACTGTCAACCTCTGCAGGTTGGTTCTTGTCCAGATGTCCGTACATGGTGGGGTCGTCGATCGAGGCATAGACGTGGGACTCATTGTCTGCTCTGGATTTTGGGAAGCCGGCGTTACCTGGGAGGACAGGTTTCCCTCGGGGTATATAGATGGAGGATCTGTTGGTCTTTGGTTTGTTTTTCCTTCTAAAAGAGAAGAAAATAGTTTCAAAATGTTATTTATTCCTAAAATTACACAATCAGAAGTGAACTTTAAGTTCGAGGCTACATGTTTTAATTCTAGATTTATGTTCGTCAGTGGAAAAGGTCTGAATATCTGCAAAATTATTCATAATATTTCAAGAAGCAATGGCAAAATTCTCAAACTTAATTCAGCTTTGTTCAGAATAGCATACTGCTATACTATTGTTACAGCATGTAGTATATATACTATTTTTTTTGCATGCATTTAATACTAAGATATGTAGTACATCTGCGCCAAAACATCTTTTTCAACTCACTATTTCATCTGATTGCCAAAAGTTCTCTCTATTTGCACAACATCGGATGAAAAAGCAAAAGAACTAATTATTGCCAGGAATGCACTGAATTAAACAAGGCACACAGTGATGTCATTTGACAATATTTAAAACGGTGTTATTTTAGAATCATTTATACACCATTATACTTTTTTCTTAAATATTTGTAATATTTTCCCCTTTTTGAATTTATTTAATTTGGTTACTGTTTTAGTAACTTTATGATGTGTTTTTGTCATATATATATATATATAGCTTTTATACATTTTCATACCATTTTTAGGTATTTTAATATTCAAGTTAAACTAAATAATAATTAGAAATGTAAGAAAGGTTTTTCCTAATTATATTTCAAGCAATAACATTTTTCAATGGTTTTAGTTACCAATAATAACAGGTTTGAAATGTTGCATATGCAACAGTATAAAATATGCAAATTAATTTCAGAGAGGAAAAAAACATTGTTTAATACGATTATTAAAACTATTATTAGTAAAAATCACTGTATTCCATTCTGAACATTGCCATAACGATCTGGCTTATGATTTTATTTGGTAATCTAACTGTGCTATCTGTGTGCATGATGCAGTTTACATTTCAAATATGTATTTTATTTTATTGCCTGATTTAGGGCTGCTGCTACTTGGAACAGCCACAATTATCCATTTGTTGCAGAAAAAAACTAAAATGATGCCCAACATCATTCAGACATTATTCAGGATTAAAAAGTTTGACAACAAATACCAAAGAAAATTCAGACTTACTTTCGAATGACGCACACAACTATAATTGCGATGATTACCAACAACAACAGCACCCCGACTACAGCCAAGATAATGCCCAGGAACTTCTCTGTACAGAGAGAAAAACAGTAGGAATGATTATCTATTATTGTAATACTTGTAAACTAACACAACAATGTAGACTGTGATCAATGAACAAACATAAAAATGAAGACAAAATTTGAAATGAAAGCCTTTTGCTTACTGGTTTCCTTCTGCAGACTGATCTTTGAGAGCACAGCGAAGCGGCCGCTCTTGGGCTCGCAGTTGGACATGTTCAGGTAGAAGCTCTGCTGCTGGACGACGGGGCTGGTGAAGCTCTGATCTTCTCTCCAGGACTGCGTTTGGCCTTGAGAGTTCAGTGGTCCGACTGTGACCTCGGTGTGACCCGAGTCACATGTGGGGTTAACGATATTGGAGAACAGCAGCTCGGCCTGGTACTCTTGAGGAACGTAGACGATCCATGAGGCGGACGAGGAAAGATTCATGCCATCTGGCCAGTTTGGTGTCGCAAAGTACGTGGGTCCCGAAATGAGAGGAGATACAGTGTAGATTACATTTTCTGTGAAGAAAACAGAAAGACACTGCAATGAAACACTCAGCTCTCAGTTGGGTAAAACCTTTGTTCTTAACTTTCTATTCATCAAAAGCATCTTGAAAAATTTAAAACATCCCACGGTTTCTACAAAAATGTTTAGCATCATAACGGTTTTCAACATAATAATAATAAGATCGATTTGTAAAGGATTCGTGTGCACACTGAAGGAGGAGTAATTATGCTGGCAATCCGTGTGCAGCAACAGGAATAAGAAATACAATTTAAAATCAGAGCAATAACTAGTTTAAATTGGATAATAATGTACAATTTACTGTATTTTTAATCCAAATAAATGAGCTGGTGAGGATTTCAAAAATCCAACACAAAACAATTATTCCAAACTTTTGACTAGTAGTGTACTTACCAGTGATCTCTGGACTAATGCCGAATTTTAAGAAAGGTTCTTTCTCCTGGCTCAGGTCTTTTATATTGTTAGGCGTTACAGTAATGGAAACATTCCCTTTGATTTGGATTTTTTGGATAGCGCCTTCAGCTGCAGAGCAAAACAGGCCAATGTTGGAGCCCTCAGTCTCAGAGATGACCAGCGAGACTCTCTCATTACACTGCTTGTCTGGTACAGACTGGTGCAGGTCTCCT
>JADLZN010007168.1:0-103786 GCA_018155175.1 Sinocyclocheilus anophthalmus
CAGTGAGTGAAATAAGCAAGAATTCTGGCTCCACAGATTGGTTATGTGTCCATGTGGAACACAGTTTAGTTCTGCCGCTTTAAGAAGTTAAGGCTGATTTATACTTCTGCGATGGACCTACGCCGTAGCTTACGCATATACGCACACCCATACGCCGTAGCCTGACATGCACCTCTCCAAAAATATAACAGCGCGTCAATTCTATGTGGACCGCAAGCGCTGTGATTGGTCTGATAGAACCCCTCCCTCCGTATGTACTTGAGTTTTGTGTATGTTTATGTGCACTTTAATATATTTAATGTTACACATTCTTATATAAAATAAAACAAAGCAAAGAACAAGTGTTTGATCATTATGATACTACATAGGCATGATAAGTCAGTCCAAATCTGACCTCAGAAGACTTCAGTGGGTAGTCCGGACTGCTGAGCGAATCTTTGGTACAACCCTCCCTTCTCTCCAAGATCTGTACTTATCCAGAGTGAGCAAAATGGCTGACAGAATCACTCTGGACCCCTCACATCAAGCACACTCCCTCTTTGAACTGTTGCAATCTGGTCGACGCTACAGAGCACTGAACACCAGAACAACCAGACACAGGAACAGTTTCTTCCCCCAGGCAATCCATCTCATGAACACTTAACAATAACTGTGGAACACACACTATTTATTCACTCATACACTTATTTATCTAACACACACACTCAGTCTACACCTCAAATTTGCACATAATATACAGTACCTGTACATACAAAACTGTCTATTGTAATATACCTGCACATACAATTGTCGATTTATGCATTTTTATTCCTTATTTACTTGTTCTATTTTTAAATTTTTTATTATCTGTGTTTTTTTTTCTGTCACTGTCATTCTGTTACACTGTGGAGATTCTGTCACGAAAACAAATTCCTTGTGTGTAAACATACTTGGCAATAAAGCTCATTCTGATTCTGATTCAGTAGTTGTCCTCAACAAACAATGTTGATCTGCCGTGGTACAAGTCCTTGTGCAGATTGAAAGAATGCCATCATCTCCTGTTCCGTTGTTGTCTCCATTTTGTAGTTTTAAATAATGATTTAAAGATTTGATATTTATTTGCCGCTGTCACAGCTATAATAATGCTTCTCCGAAGAGCTGCTTCTTCTTAGGCTTTTACCGTGGTACTGCGGGTTACACCAGCAACATGACCGTGGACACTGCAGACTAGCGGTTTGCATGTGTACTGCACGTTGACGCGGACAACGACGCAAAAGTATAAATAAAAACTGACGCATAGCCTACGGCGTAGGTCCGACGCAGAAGTACAAATCAGCCTTTAATCCTAATGTCAGCTCGTTAGGTGTATAAGACACCTGTCCACACAATCTGTATCTTCCATTCCAACCTCTCCCACCACCATGGGCAAGACCAAACGGCTGTCAAAGGATGTCAGAGACAAGATTGTATATAAAGCAAGAAGCTTTGTGAGAAGGTCACAACTGTTGGTGCGATTATTCGGAAATGGAAGAAATACAAAACAACCATCAATCGGCCTCGGTCTGGAGCTCTGTGCAAGATCTCGCCTCATGGGGTAAGGATGATCATGAGAAAGGTGAGGGATCAGCCCCGAACTACACAGGAGGAGCTTGTTAATGATCTTAAGGCAGTTGGGACCACAGTCACCAAGCAAAACATTGGTAACACACTACGCCGCAATGGACTGAAATCCTGCAGAGCCCGCAAGGTCCCCCTGCTCAAGAAGGCACATGTACAGGCCCGTTTAAAGTTTGCCAAAGAACATCAAAATGATTCAGAGAAGGCTTGGGAGAAAGTACTGTGGTCAAATGAGACTAAAATTGAGCTCTTTGGCATTAACTCAACTCGCCGTGTTTGGAGGGAGAGAAATGCTGACTATGACCCCAAGAGCACCATCCCTACAGTCAAGCACGGAGGTGGAAACATTATGCTTTGGGGCTGTTTTTCTGCTAAGGGTACAGGACGACTTCACCGCATTGAGGGGCAAATGGACGGGGCCATGTACTGTAAAATCTTGGACGAGAACCTCCTTCCCTCAGCCAGAACACTGAAGATGGGTCATGGATGGGTCTTCCAGCATGACAATGACCCAAAACATACCACCAAGGCAACAAAAGAGTGGCTCAAGAAGAAGCACATTAAGGTCATGGAGTGGCCTAGCCAGTCTTCAGACCTCAATCTTATAGAAAATCTGTGGAGGGAGCTGAAACTTCGAGTTGCCAAACGACAGCCAAGAAACCTTAAGGATTTAGAGAGGATCTGTAAAGAGGAGTGGATCAAAATCCCTCCTGAGATGTGTGCAAAACAGGTGACCAACTACAAAAAACGTCTTACCTCTGTGCTTGCCAACAAGGGTTTCTGCACCAAGTACTAAGTCATGTTTTGCTTGGGGATCAAATACTTATTTCACTCACTGAAATGCAAATCAATTTCTAACCTTTATATAATGTGTTTTTTCTGGATTTTTTGGTTGGTATTCTGTCTCTATCCTTTAAAATAAACCTACCATAAAAATGACAGACCCTTCATTTCTTGGAATGGAATTTCTTCATAAGTGGGCAAGCGTACAAAATCAACAGGGGATCAAATAAATATTATCCCCACTGTATAATGCAATATATTCTGATTAAACTCCATTGTTTGGACTTTAAGGACAAGTAGGTATACTCATTTTAACAGAAATGCACATTATGAATTGAAAGAGATGCAGATCATCACTAGAAGAGAGTATTTTCCGGACAATAACTCTGTTGTCGTCTTAATTTTTTTCCAAAATATTTGTAAACACATCTCTACACATCATATACACAAACACCACAACAGCTTACAGTAATTTCTATGCTATTTAATATATAAACGCACTCACCATCTCCATCATCACCCACAGACATGGCTTTAACGCTTCTGAGAAGAGGCAGCTCTTTCACTCTCTCCTTCTCTCGTCCTTCTCTCTCTCTCTCTGTCACGCTGTGTCAGAGTAATGCCGTGACAGGCACAGCTCTCAGCTCCCTCTCTATAACCCTCACCTCACAGCGGCTCCATTGGCAAAGCCAAAGGGTAGGAAAAAAACTCTTTGAATGTCGTCTACTTTGTCTTCTGCCAAATTTAAAAATGACTAGTGAGGAAGTTGGCTGCATGGCAATCGACCCCCTTCCTGTTCTTATACTGAATTCTGGCCAGATGCATCTCAAGGCACATAGCCAAGTGAAACAATCTTTTGGAAGTTATACCAATACTTTTGAGGAGACATTGTTGAAATGTGCATGGTCCCTAAGACCAAAAGGAATCTATTTTTATCCATTTAATAGCCTATAGCAGCAGAGGAAAAGTCTTAAATCTGGTTTGGAGTTCTATTAACAAAGAAGTAGTAGCTAGCTAGTTACTACATCAAGAGATACTTACAAACTCAAGGGTCATTAGGTCCTCCACAGTAATAAATAACACCCCAAACTCACATATGTCAAAGGTCAAGCAATACAAGTAAATGTTTCAAAACATGAAGCACTATAATAAATAATTCAGGTAAGACCTAACAAGCAGAGACAAAAGAAGAGGTGACTGGAAAAGTTGGTTAAAGAATTAAACACGGCATATACTTAATTATACTGTTAACTAAGCATGTACTCAATATTCAAGGTTGGAGCAACTGTATGTAAAAATCGATATTATGATATTAAATTATTATAAATCCTTTTATTGTATTTATTATAATTACTTCAATTATAAAATTAATTTAAGACTGTTAAATGATAAACAATCAATAAAGATATTTTTTTATTGTCAAAAAATATCTTAATGTTTTTCTCGTAATATTACATTAAAATAAATCTAAGATTAACACTTAAAAAATATTATTCATCTTGTAAGGTTACCAGCAAATGCTAGGCAATCATATATAATGAACCAGATGAAAAATAGATACTTTTACGATTTGCTTTAACGTATAAATTATTTTGAATGTATGTTTCACTGTAATAATTTCCGATTAAAATTTATATTAAAAAAACTATAGCAAACAACCTAAATATAAAAATTGGGGAAATTAGCATGCAAAATTATATACCCCTCCTCCCAAAAAAAACTCTACAATATGGTACAAATACTGAGCAATTTGATTGTTCACTAATCTGAAATCCTCCATGTCCCTCCACTCAAATCAAAGATAATGCTGAACCCATAAACACCAGTATAAACACATGTTTACCCCCATAAAGTCAACAGCTGCAACCATGGTATAAGCTTGTTAAGTCAATGTAAAACACATAACTATATAAGAACAACTCTACACCACAACCAAATGTGAGCGGCATGAAAAGAGCAGCACAGTGCGATCCGCCTGGAGATCCAGCTCTTCCATCACATGACATATGCCAAACACATCATGGAGATTTCCAAGGCCATGAAAGTCTGACACCATCTCCCTTATTTAGATTCCAACACTCACGTTAAATCTAACTCACTGGAACCCGAAGGGACACAGAGAAATCCAGCATTTAGATGTAGCCAGTCACTTTATGTTGATGTTGATGTATTTCTTTTGGTAAAGAAAAACATGAGGATTAGCATTTAGATGAAAGTAGCATTGTGCTTAAAGCTGGGGCTCAGATGTCAAAGGCTTATGTTCAGTACTGTGGTCAAAGACACTGACAAAGACTAATATTAGCATTGTAACTGAAGCCAATGGAGACAAGTGTTGCAAACAGGATTTAGCGAGTTAACAAACATGGTAAAGTTAACTTACCTTGACTTAGGCTTAGAGCCATGTTCCCCGAATTCAGAACTTCATCAAAACGGCTTAAAATGGTCTGTAACCTGAAACACAGAACAGTAATGGTTTGAGATTACTATTAAAACAATACATACAATCTCAATAAACAGCACATAACTTTAATGTGAATATTTTAGTCATAACTTGCCATCTTAAGCAAGAAAAATTAAGGTATTATGAAAAAAACAAACAAAAGGTATTATGAAGTGTAAATGTGGGCAATATCAAATATACACAATAATTTAGCTGGTGATATACAATTAAGTAACAGTGAATATTAAGATTTTTTAATTTGCTTTTATTTTGCCCTTTACTTTTCTTACAAGTACGCAAATGTTAAAGATGTTTTAGTCAGCCCAACTTTCAGTCAATTTAAATTAATCAATTTAAAATTGAGATTTAAAGATTCAATCGTGGCATCACTCAAAAAGATGACATGAGTGAACAACATTTTTCATGAATTAAATGTTTTAGTAAAAAAATACGTAGGTAAATATTACTTTTTATTTATTACTTAATTGAAATGTTGGTTTCTCCGTGTAGGAAGATTCAATACCGTTCAAAACCTTCAGGTCAGTAGGATTTTGAAAAGAAATTAATACTTTATTCAGCAAAGATGCATTACATCTTAAAAGTGACGGTAACTACATTCTAATTTTACAAGATTTCTTTTTGAAATACTTTTTTTTAACTTTCTATTCATCAAAGAATTCTATTTCCACAAATATTAAGCAGCACAACTGTTTTCAACATTGATAATAGTACGATTTTTTTTTTTTGAGCACCAAATCAGCATATTGGAATTATTTCTGACGGCATCTCAGGAATAAATTTACATTTTAAAATATATTAACAGAAACATTTAATTATATATTTCTGGTCCCTTTTTTAATGAATGAGCATAAGATATTCAAAAACCATTTAAAACATCTTTCCACCCAGACTTTTGAATGGTATGTTCATACTGAATATCAACAAAAGGCTCAAAAATACGAGGATTTCTTTTCTTTTTTTGTAATATCACCCACCCTCATGGGATGGTACAGTGTAAAGACAATGCAATAAACGCATTTCATTCTCTTTCACTGTGCAACAAAAAGGCCTTCTGAAGTAAAACACATCTTGCACACTTCAAACAGAATAAAACTGTGGCAACTGCAGCAAAGGCCTTAATCTGTCCATCACAATAATGCTGCTTCTGATGAAAACAGAAACAGATACAGACAGGTCTGCCTACACATTCATGCACTGCTGTCAGAGCCCAACAAACACCACTCACAGAAAAAAAGCCCCCCTTTCTGCTAAGTAGCTTTAAAGGCCTTTAATTTACTTGTTTCCTTCCAGCTTAATTTTTTTCATTATAAAGTAATGCATTAAATGCAATTAATATGCGAAGGCTAAAATAATACCACACAGAAGAACCACAAGCACAGTGATAAACATTGCAACAAATGAATGCATTACAAAAAAATACCAAAATTTAAAACGGCACATTTGCAGTGTGCACTTAAAAGTCATCGCTTAATTACTATCATATAAGTGCCTGCCAGGACTATTTTCAGTGCAACGAACAATTAACAAGACGCCGCAGCCTAATTACTGTCCCTCACCGGCCCAATGTATAGCAGATCAAATGCTAAAGTCCAGCTACAAATGATGCTTGCACCCTGCATGAGACTAAATGATATTTGATAAATGTGCTGGACCAGCAGACCGTAATAACATGTAAATGCACATTCAAGGCCACATGCGAGATGTTGCATGTGTGTGCTTAACGCAGCGCTTGCAGTCCAGACGAATCTGGCATGTTCTTACACACGCAGAAACATGCACACACACACAAATTATCAATTCCTATTAACGCAACCGATTTAGGATCTCTGCTCTTTCTATTCTATGACACGAGAGGCTAAAATGCAATGAAACAAAGAAAGTGAATGAACAGCCAAGAACGAGAAGACAGAAAATGCGACGACAGGAAGAAAGAGAAAAGGGTACAGAGGGACGGCATGCGAGGTCCCACCCACCTGCTCAGACATACTGCCCTTCATATGTGGCCGAGCAGCACTGAAAAGACTCGACTGCAGTGTGTCTGTGCCACGGAAAACTAAGAACTGCCCACCGGTGTGTGTATGTGTGTGTGTGTGCGAGATAGACAGCGCAAGGATTCTATTCCCCTTTACATAACCTCCTGTCTGGAACACACACCAGAGGGAGGGGCTAAAGCTGTGGCGCTCAGAGACAGGGCTCCCACCCCTCCCCCTTCCAGACACGGGTGTGCGCAAACACACACACACACACTTAAGCACTGATCGCATTCCCCCTCTCCTCACTGCTGACCCCCGTGTCTTGCCTTGGTTCAGTCGGTTCGGATTGCCCTCTCGCTCTCTTTCCTTCCTGTTTTGACTGACATGGCCCCAAGCTCGCGGCCCTGTCCTTTCAAACCATATCCATGTCAACAATATGCATGTCCTTTCTTGTAGCCGTTATCTCTTTGTCAGATGAGGGCAGCGCAGACACTGAATTACAGTGTTTGTATGTACAGTAGCTTAGAGTGATTTTCGGGCTTTTGTGCCCACCCTCGAGTGTGGGGATCAGATCATATCAATCAATGTGATGTGATGCAACAGGATTCCAAAGGCAAAGTGTAAGAGACAAACAACATCGGACCCTCACAAACTTATACATGCAGAAAGAAAGTGTGAACCCAAATGCTCTCTACTAAATCATGTATATTTGTTATACAACATTTGTTATTGGACCGATTTAGTTTTTCTTTTTTAAAGCAATATTGCATATTGTTCAAAACTGGATATTTAATAGGGATCTACTGATAATAAAATTCTGGCTTATACAAAAAGCAGTAAAAAATCTTTTTCATTTCCTGGGTGATAAATGCTAAATAAGATCAAATACAAATTTAATAAAATAAATAAGATGAATAAAATTCTATACTAATTTAACTAAGCTTTTTTATTATTAAAAATAAAGATACTAATATATCACTTAGCCCTAATATTCAAGACACCTTTATTTATATAGCACTTTATAAAATACAGATTGTTTCAAATCAGCTTCACGTATTAAACACAGCAAAATACAGAATATGATGCAAAGTTATTAAATATGAGCAATCTGCTTTAAAGCGCTATAACTCAGAGGCGTACAGTACAAGTGTACATTTACTTGAGTATTGTACTTAGGTGCACTTTTTTAATATCTGTACTTTAGTTGAGTATTATTTTTTCTGGGAACTTGTGACTTTAACTTCACTACATTTGAAAGACAAATATTGTACTTTTCACTCCACTACATTTCTATCAAGGTCCTCGAAGTAGAAAGTCGTTAGCAGCTTTGAAAGTCAGTGGGTGATTTCTTTCTTCTGTCTTTTTTTTTCAGACAGTTTATTAGTAATCACTCTTGTGGGGCTACATGAAGTGGTTTCCCAGCATTTTTTGAACACTGACCATTTCCAAATGTGATATTTATTTACAGCAATTCAATAATAAGAAATTAATATTGTGGTATATATTAGACACAATATTGTCTGATTTTGCTAAATTGTGTAAGTGAAAATATTACCTATAAAGCCACAGAAGAACTGTTGAGCATCTCCTAATAAAACACAAGGTATAACAAATAGGTGTTGGACTTGAAGCAGCACTGCATAGACTGTTCTGTGTGTGACATCAAAGTATAGTGAGAGCGATTAGACAGCATTTTTTTTTTTTTGATGTCAAATATGTCTTGCTGTTTTGCTATTTTGTTAAAGCAGTGTTGCTGTTGTAAAGTATTACAGCTACAGTTGTGTTGCTGGACTTAAAGCAGGTTTTTTTTCTTCTTATCAGTCTGTATTTACAGGATTTCACTGTCTACTCTGTTCAAATGTGATTGAATGGCTACACATAGATGTGCACACACTGTTAGAGCTGTGTGAGATCACTACCATCCTGCTTTTGTGGGGGTGGGTAGGGGAGTTAATTTCCCCCCCATAGGTCTTTAACATTCTAAAAGCTCTTCATTCCAAAGATACTACAAGCTAGTCAGTTTATTCAGTAGGTGTAATGTATTGTAAGTTGCTTCAGAAGTATTGCAAGTACTACGCACAACAATAAAACAGTGCATTGACATAAAAAAGGGAATTTACTTTTGGTACTTAAGTACTTTTAAAAGCAAGTACTTCTGTACTTTTACTTAAGTAAAAATCTGTCTTTACAACTTTTACTTGTAATGGAGTAATATTTGACAAGCGGTATCTGTACTTTCACTCAAGTAATGGATTTGAGTACTTTGTCCGCCTCTGGCTATACTAGAGACAGTAGTGTTGTTATTCAGCTTGAGTCAGTTCAATGTGGATTCAAATTAATTCAGTAAGTGTCGATGCTGCAAAATGTATAAATTATTAACAAATTCAAATCAGATATAAATCAACTATACAGAAGTATTTAATATGCCTCGATAGATTTTTTTTGTATATAAAATGACTTTTTAAAGTTGCAGTTGTATTGATTTATATTTTTCTACATTATTTTTTAAATTGTTAAATATAAGTAAAATATATTTGTGCATATATAAACTTTTTAATTTAACAAAAATATATAAATATATGTGTGACCATACATATATGTATAATTAATTTACATTAACATTATTTTCAGAAATGTATTGGTATTTGTTAACAACATGAAAATATATATCAGCTTTTTTTTTTCAGCCAAAATATGATGCACCCTTAGAAAAAGCAACGAAAATGCACAAATTACAAATCAAATAGACTTTCACATATCTTTCGCACGGGCAGACACATGAACTTTTGTGTTCTTGACCAGCAATATTGTCCGAGATAATGTGTCAGAGTCACAACCAACCATGTCACACACCAGACAATCTGACACATCATACCATAGCTATGGAAACCAGGTGGAATATGTGGGTCATTGCAGACCCCATATAGTTCAGTTTGTGTTAAAACATCTGGACTACTAAACATGAATCATTCTGAACTTTAAATCTGATTCCTGGGAGAATTAATATAGTGCAAATGTGCCAAAATCTAGGACCATGAAATCATAAGAGGAAAAAGAAACAACAACATAGATTCCTCCTGAAATGAATCCATTATGTACAACAACAAAAAAACTTGATTCAGCATCATCAACTGGCATTAGAAAACTGATCATGAAATGTTGATGTCAAGATGCAGCCAATGGAGTCTGTCCAAGCACCTTAAGGGTCTTACATCATACAGAGAGGAATGCAGGAGTATTAGACATTAGACACAGTCTTCAAAAACTCAATTTACCACAGATCAACAGTGCACACTGATGTCAGCCTGCAAGATTTTATCAGATTATAAGGAATCCTTTTTTAAACAATGTAAATAGACTGTCATCATTCTATAAAAGGAAACCCATGAGTTAATTTCTTGGAATGTATACAGTACAAAGATTACAAATAACCTGCTTAGAATGTTCAGACTGTAATGCACGTACTGACATTTTCAATAGAACTGCAAAGACTGACTAATAAATCGAGTTCTGTAATAATCTAATGCCGTCTCTGTGCTCTTTTATTCAATCAAAAGGCTGATCTCAACTCAAGAGAAAATGGTCAAGTAATCCATTCAATGACTTCTGTGTGGAAAGATAATTCATGTTCATAGGTTCTGATTTACAAAAAGCTTTTGTGAATAAAAACATGCAAGATTTTTTGCAAACACAGAAATGTCCACTCTAGTGTATTAATGTAGTCTAGTGTAGATGTAAAAAATATATATATGTATTTCAAATCTGATAAAATACACTCAAAAAATAAATAGGCTATACGCTAATACATGCATATGTTATGCTGTCATATTTAAATGAATAGCCTTGTTCACCCAAAAATTTAAATTTGCTGATGATTTACTGACCTTCAGGCCATCCAAGATGTTGATGAGTTTCTTCATCAGAAAAGATTTTTAGAAATTCAGCACTCCATCACTTGCTCACCAATGGATCCTCTGCAATGAATGGGTGCCGTCAGAATGAGAGTTCAAACAACTGATAAAATCATCACAGTATTCCAAATGACTCCAGTACATCAATTAAGCTCTTGTGAAGCCAAAAGCTGTGTGTTTGTAATAAACAAATTCACTATTAAGGCCTAACTTCAAATTGTTGCATCCGGCTAAAATACAAAGTCTTCTATCCATAATATTGCTTTCTTCAGTGAAAAAAAGTTGTATCTCCTGATACAGGAAAGTAATCTGAACAGATAAAGCACCATTCACAAGTGTCCAAAAACAGTCCAAAACAAAACAAATCTGATGTAAACAAACATCCCAGTGGATTTTGATGTGAGAGGACAACAGTGGATGGATGTTTTCACTGGAAGAAGCATTATCATTATTATTACAGCTAAAAGTCTTAATGATGCATTTGTTTCATAAAAAAACGTGCAGCTTTTCACTTCACAAGATGTTAACTGATGTACTGGAGTTATGTGGATTAATTGTGGATTATCGTGGTGATGTTTCTGACGGCACCCATTCACTGAGGAGGCTCCACTGGTGAGCAAGTGATGTAATGCTAAATTTCTCCAAATCTGTTCTGATAAAGAAACAAACTTATCTACATCTTGGATGGCCTTAGGGAGAGCAAGTTTTTTTTAATTTTCATTTTTGGATGAACTATTCCTTTAATGGTCATACCTAAAATCACTGTTTTTTAGCAAGAACCACAAATGAGCAGCACTCCTAACTTAAACACAATTACCACATGCAAAAGACTCCTTTAAATATAGGTGTGTCCAATCTATGTGAATGTGCTGCCATTTGTACAATTCTTCATAATAAATCACCCACAATACGCCTACGATGTGCACAAACAATCTGGTAGATCGAAGTCATTAAAACTGACTCATGGAGTAATTACACCATTCCTGAAACTGTCAACACAACTGTGGTGTGGGCATAACACGTGAGTGGGTTTGAGACGGAATGATGCTTGCTGGCTTAGCACAGTGTCATTAAATTGATAAAACTAAGATTTGTAAAAAGCTTGTGGGTTGAACAGTAAATCATACTAACCGTGCAGATGGTAGATCTCTTTTGTTGAGGTCTGCCCTCACTCTCTCTCCCACATGCCGATACACCTCCACTAGGGTTGTTATAGCTGCTTCTCGTACCTGTGGAACACAAAACACACTCTTAACCAAGAAACACAACTATAGATTGATCTTATTACAGTCCCTGTCACACAGAAAATTCACTCATTTTCAATGAGAGTTGGTGACATGCAGTATCATGAGTGACAGCATCCAATTAAATTGCTGTCTATGCGAATGCTGATTGTTACATAATATGCTATTATTCATAAGTTTGGGGTAATATTGTGAAAATGCACACCAAGGCAGATTTATTTGATCAAAAACACAGTAAAAACAGTTATATTCAGAAATGATATTACAATTTAAATAGCGGTTTTCTATTTTAATAAACTGACAAATTGGTGTAGGATTTACTTTGGAATTATTTACCAGAAACTACTAGAAAAGTGAAAAGTGAGTGATTTAAAGAAATGACAAGTAACATGTTAAATCAAACTTGAAATTTTTAAGACTGAAATAGTACTTTCTTATAAAACACTCAATCTTTGTTTAATTTGTAACTTTGAAAAATCATTTTACAGTGTATATTTTAGCATTTATTCATGTGATGGCAAAGCAGAATCTTTCAACAGCCATTACTTCAGTGTCACGTGATCGTTCAGAAATCATTCTAATATGCTGATTTGGTGTTTAAGAAACATTCCATGTTAGCATTGTTGAAAGTTCAAACTAACAGCATTTATTTGAAATAGAAAACTTTTGTAACATTAAAGATGTCTTTACTGTCACTTTTGATCAATTTAATGCATCCTTGCATTAATCTTTTTCTAACAGGAGAGGAACGATTGGGACTGATCAGCCAATTTTTTTCTAAAAGATCTCTCTTCTTCTCATTTCTCCCATCTCAGCCTCTAAATCTAATGCTCTTCTCTGTGAGTGGAACATTCGCCCAGCGGGAGCTTGAACTCAGCTGTACATGTCTAGAAACCTAACATTAGTGCGGACTGCCTCCCTCCCTCCCTCACACACATACACAAAGGACAGAAACAGAGTGCGCACCCAACTCGCTTTACTTTTTCACACACATTCCAAGCATTACAAACATACACAGACTCAGATTAATACCTGGGGGTTTTGGTCTCCTGTTAGCGAACAGAGATGTGGAACAAATTTACTCAAACTCAAGGGCTGAGCGCCGTAACTGAGAGAGAGACAGAAAAACAAACAGTTCACAGCAAATTCAAATTACCATGCATGTATATACACACAGTTGGAATCATAAGCTTATTTTGCATTTAAAAAATACATGCTTCAGCTGTTATCAATGAGCATTGAACCCCACTGACTTTCAGTGTATGGACAAAAAAAAACACAGATATTTTTCAAAATAAGTCCAACAAGTAAATTTGGACCGACATAAGGTTGAGTAAACAATGACAGAATTTTTCATTTTAGGCTGAACTACCCCATAATGTAATACAAAACCCAAAGAACTGCAATTTCAAATTTGTTTTGTAATTAAAGCAAACTATATTGCACACAACATATTATTATTACAATAACAATGTAGCATAAGGCTTTTTAGATAATGTGACAGCTCTTTTGTGTCAACAGTGAGGCATAATGTTACTGAGAAACTAGTTTTGTTTGTATGCGAGTGCTTCAATGAGAATGTTAATCTGTTAATCTGACCATCCTGGTATCGATACAGGCAGGTAAGAGGATTACCTCAGTGGGCCGAGTTTTTTACAATGTGTGACAGACAAGAAACCTGTATGAGCGAATGTCTGTAGATTGCATCTAAATATCAGTGAATTTAGATGTCAAAACAGGTTGCAATGTCTGAGATGCTATCGGTGATAAACCCAGGGGATTTGATTGCATCAAAATACTGTGATATGGAAAACAAGTGCCCCCTGTTGGACAAGATTTCCAGGAAAAATGTGGGTTTGTTTACAAAGTGAGAATGTATGGGATTGTATGAAGGATTTACGCATTTAGTGTGGCAACCAAGCACAAGCAGAGTCCCTCTCTACTGCGGAAGTTTTTGTGTTTGAAGCCAGGACACAGCCTCTCCCAAACATACTACACAGAGACAGAGAAAAAGAAACAGTGTAACTGGTTCGTTACATATCCATTACTGCAAAAGCAGAGAGAGAATGAGATGATGAGCTATGAAGGAAATGATGAATCACTGGCAATAGTAACTGGCAAAAAGGATTACATTTTATTCTATTCACCCAGCAGCTCTCACACACACACACAAAATCTAGACGGTGGCTTTATGGTTTTGTTGTCTGTATAAATGGGTGTGATGATCTGCCCACCCGCTGTACAGTTAGCTCACCATGGGTGTTGCCGTCTGCTCCATCAGCTTCAAAATGAGTGCTTGTGCCTGTTCTCGAACCTGATCCTTTGCATCACCCAAACGGTCAACTAATGCAGGCACCACTGAGTGGGGAAAAAAGCGAAAAAGAGGTTTAAAAGGCCATCTAAAAATGTAGGGCTGCACAATTTAAAACGCAATGTTTTTCAAAGAAAAGCTCCAGGTTTGCTGTACGGTCCCATATTTTGTAATTATATCAATATGACTATAACACTACTGCTAATAATAAATGGAATAAATAATATGAAAAATTTCTATTGCAATATTTACATTACAATAGTAATAAATTGTAATATATTATGATTTTAATATTTTACTGTAAAAATTTTTTAAGAAAATAATAATTATTATTGATTATTTGATCCCAGAATCCAATATGCACATACAACCATTTGTTGTAAACCAAACATAAACAACTCCCCCCCCCCAATATGTTTTTAAACATCCCAAAGCTTTAACACAGTCTCAACTAATTGGGGACAAAACTATCTGTTTGGTCGACCAGAAATGTTAATTTCTACTTTTTTTTGTTATTGTCACGTTCTACATTGTTGTACACTAGGCAGACCCAAACAGACTCTTTGTGTTAAGTCATCTCATTCCATTCTCTATACTCCGTTTGTTCCATGTTTTCAGATGAATGAGGTATGATGAGTGAGGGGGGGTCATCTGCTATAATCATAACAACCCGCTCCCATGGTAACAGGAGGCGGCGGGGCTCAAACAGCTGAGAGACAAGCACTGAGTCTGTGGATTGTGTCATATACATGGCAAATCATCCTGGCATTCCCCTTTCTGCTGATTAGGCTATGCAATGGAGAAGATCTTTATCTAATGCTACCTTTTTGAAGCTCTGACTTCAGTGGAACAAGCAACAAGTGTGCGCACATCGCTTACCTGTGCCGATATAACCTCTGAAGCGATCAGTCATTCGATCCACAAATGCGCTGACGATATCGATCCCCAGCAATGCAATCTGACACCAAACAAGCAAAAGACAAATCAGCTGAAAACGTCAAACCTCACTCTTCCTCTCTCGCAGGCAAACTGTAGGACAGCATTTTCAAACACATGATATGCTTATTCGGTATCTGATACAGTATCAGTTACAGAGCTTTGTGTTGATGTGCGCTATGTCTTTAAGGACTATTGTTATTGTGTGAGAGTGGGTGAATGAAAATAAGACATTGTGAGACGGACTATATTTGAGGATTGCGGTGGGATCGCTGCAGTGTGTTTCTTGGCAGTGCAGGATGGAAGTTCACATTCCAGAGAAACAATCAAATATTCACTACATCCCAGAAGTTCCAGTTATGACCTATTTTAGGCAAAGCAGCCAGAGAGAGTCCTGCGTAAGGACAACAGAGAGAGTGCACCTGAAAGGCAAAACACCTGGGCGTTTCATTTTGGAAATTGTTTAAATGCGTTTTAATTGGACAGCGTTCAAATACACACTTTGCAATGAGTTCAGCCACACTTTAGGGATTAACCTCATTTCTTTAAGTTGATACAATCAGCAAGCATTTCTGGTTTCTTCTAGGGCTGCACGATAAATCGCATGCGATATTTAACGCGCATCTTGTCAGTAAAGCCGGTTCTTTAATCAGCGGTAAATCTCCATCACCTGCGGGCTTTCACATGGAGCAGCATTAACTACACAGAGCCATTGTTCACCGTCATTGTCACACTTTAATGTTTCAGATCATCAAACAAATTTAAATATTAGTAAAAGATAACACAAGTGAACACAACATGCAGTTTTTAAATGAAGGTTTTTATTATTAAGGGAAAACAAAATCCAAAACTACATGGCCCTGTGTGAAAAAGTGTTTGCCCCCTAAACCTAATAACTGTTGAGCCACCCTTAGCAGCAGCAACTGCAATCAAGCATTTGCGATAACTTGCAATGAGTCTTTTACATCGCTGTGGAGGAATTTTGGCCCATTCTTCTTTGCAGAATTGTTTTAATTCATCCACATTGGAGGGTTTTCGAGCATGATCCGCCTTTTTAAGGTCATGCCACAGCATCTCAATTGGATTCAGGTCAGGACTTTGACTAGGTCACTCCAAAGTCTTTTTTTTTGTTTTTCTTCAGCCATTCAGAGGTGGTCTTGCTAGTGTGTTTTGGATCATTGTCCTGCTGCAGAACCCAAGTTCGCTTCAGCTTGAGGTCATGAACAGATGGACATTCTCCTTCAGGATTTTTTGGTAAACAGCAGAATTCATGGTTCCATTTATCACAGCAAGTCTTCCAGGTCCTGAAGCAGCAAAACAGCCCCAGACCATCACATTTTACTGTTGGTATGATGTTCTTTTTCTGAACTGCAGTGTTACTTTTACGCCAGACGTAATGGGACACACAAATTCCAAAATGTTAAACTTTTGTCTCGTCAGTCCACAGAGTATTTTACCAAAAGACTTGGGGATCATCAAGATGTTTTCTGGCAAAACTGAGACGAGTCTTTATGTTCTTTTTGCTCAGCAGCGGTTTTCGTCTTGGAACTCTGCCATGCAGACCATTTTTGCCCAGTCTCTTTCTTATGGTGGAGTCATGAACACTGACCTTAACTGAGGCAAGTGAGGCCTGCAGTTCTTTAGATGTTGTTCTGGGTTCTTTTTTGACCTCTTGGATGAGTCGTCGCTGTGTTCTTGGGGTAATTTTGGTCGGTCGGCTGCTCCTGGGAAGGTTCTCCACTGTTTCCATGTTTTTGCCATTTGTGAATATGGCTCTCACTGTGGTTCGCTGGAGTCCCAAATCTTTAGAAATGGCTTTATAACCTTTTTTTCCAGACTGATAGATCTCAATTATTTTTTTTCTCATTTGTTTCTGAATTTCTTTGGATCTCGGCATGATGTCTAGCTTTTGAGGATCTTTTGGTCTACTTCACTTTGACAGGCAGGTCCTATTTAAGAGATTTCTTGATTGCGAACAGGTGTGGAAGTAATCAGGCCTGCGTGTGGCTAGAGAAATTGAACTCAGGTGTGATAAACCACAGTTTTAACAGGGGGGCAAACACTTCTTCACAGGGCCATGTAGTTTTGGATTTTTTTCCTTAATAATAAAAACCTTCATTTAATTACTGCATGTTGTGTTTACTTGTGTTACCTTTGACTAATATTTAATTTAGTTTGATGATCTGAAACATTAAATGTGACAAACATGCAAAAAAATAAGAAATCAGGAAGGGGGCCAACACTCTTTCACACCACTGTAGTTCAGAATAAAAGATCATCATAAATGTATAGAAAATTGTGATAGCTCTAATATATATTACCGTTTAATAGTTTGGGGTAAGATTTTAAACATTTTTTGAAAGCAGTCACCACGACAGCATTTATATGATTAAAAATACCAAAAATACCATAAACAATTTTTTATTTTAATATATTTTAAGAATATCAATATTCATCACCAAGATTTCAAAAACTCAAATAGAAATACATGTTTCAGTATCACGAAGTATACACAAATATAATATTGCTATTAATAAGTATGCATTTAAATATAATATTTTCATTAAAAAGTTTAATTATAATTATGCATTCATTGTAAAAGTGTAAAATTTTTTTTACAATGTTTTTAAATATCTCTGCTTAGGCCAAGGCAATTATATGGGATGACAACTACGAGTGGGAGGAACTGTAGGAGTATTGGATAGAGAATATAGACGTTTGCTCAGGTTTTTGAAATATTTAAAAATGGAATCGTTGGTCCAGGCTTTCTTAATGATTTAAAAGGGGCCAAAAAACAGTTACACAGCCTAAGCATTTATTTTCAAAAATATAAATATTTTGTAACATTATAAATGTCTTTATTGTCACTTCTCATCAATTGAATGCATCTATGATGAACAAAAGTATTAATTTCATTCATTTTTTTGTTAAAGACTGCCTTTCCAATGGAGCTTTAAACGACTGTGTAAATTAAATAATTTAAAAAAACTAAATTTACAAAAATATTTTAGTGGAGAGATGAAAACGGTCTACAAGATCTTCAACCAGTGAGCCAAAGAATTTGACACCCCGCATTTATCAAACCACATACATTTGTAGAAGTCTGCAGCTGTGTCTCCAATTTATGAATCACCCTCAATCATTTCTAAAATCCAACCTCAATGAGTCTGATGTCATAGCCATCCATTAACATCAGTCCCTGAAGACCACAACTGAACTACCAGCTGAAGATAAAACACAGATGAATGTCTAAAGCTGCTTTTAAAACATCAATACTCAATCATGTTTGGTTCCAGGCTTCCCGTTTCAGTGTCACTGTTTGCAGAAGTGACCATTTTCGCCTCAGCCTTGAACATTAGCAGCAGCATGAGCCAGCATAAAAGCTTCTGCTTGCATCCACTGGCCATTTAAACATGACTCACATGTATCTCCAAACACAAATACTTTTTCTTAATCAACATAACACAACAAAAAGCATATGTAAATGGATTACTCATAGAAACTGCAGTGACATGTGCCATTACAGCCTCAGTGTAACAGAACAATACCCCAAGCGACCCTCCCCCATCCTCACAACACCCCCCACCAGCAAATCCACTCTCTCCTAGACACAAATGAATATGTAATATATGTACATTGATATTAATGTACTATTTGAACACTTTTTACCTAAACACATACACAGAAGCTTCTCATAAACACAGTTATATTAGCATTTTTTTTCAATCAGTTTGAAAGAATGGTACAGAAATGAATGCACAAAATAGCATTAACCCGATGCAATTAGTGATTTGCATGCAATAATAGACTTTATGAGAATAAACGGCTGGGTTTGGCTCAAGACTGTCACCCCAGAACAATGCAGGCATCCTTCATAACATATGTGCCAAACGGCTTATAACACAGCTTTTATGACACTTAATTTAAATATAAACCCCAAAGCAGGTCACACGCTATGTACCTTGTAATTGCTGGAGTTGACCCATCCCGTCAGCTCATCCATGGTTTTATCCAGGCGGGATTTGTCCTGATCCACATCCCAGGACCTCTGCGGGTCGCTCAGATAGTCAACGAGATCCGGGCCGACCTGCAGCCGCCGGGTCACGTCCTTCTGCAAAACCTGCTGGTAAAAATAGTCCATGTTGTCATTTTCCTCCATCGGGACGCTTTGTGGTCAGTCCTCAGGTTGCGACGAAACAATAACAACGACAGAGTGACTGTCGGAGTCGCGTAAACGGCACGAGAAACTGAAATGTGTGCAACGAGGAAGTCAAATACTGCGTTTAAAGACACTCGGAGGGTGGTTAGGTCTGTTGTTCAGTGCATTAACTATGCAGTAACGGAAAATAAACAACTTTGTCAAAGTTTTCCAGAAACAAAATGGTTAATCCCCCGAACAAAAAGTGTGTTTCCACTAAATAACAAAGTGACGCAAAGCGAAGTAAAAGAGATCCGAGGCGAGGCGAGTATAAAAACAGTGGAAATGTATCCGACCGAGTGCAGGCAGTCTCGGCTAACTGTGCTAGGTTTAACCCTTATGGTCGAGTATCCTGGGGCCTGCCGCCGGGGCTCTCTCCCCTCCTGGCCTCCATTTCAGAAAAGCCCGCTTCACGCCGCTCGGGTGATGAGTGGATGAGACACCGGGACGCGCGCTGCTCTCCTGTTTACACTTAATCCAAAAATAATCCGCACTTTGACAGCTGCCTTCTGAGCTCACGACGCGAACACGGCTAACGTTACTGGACCGCCAGTAGCCGCAATACTGGAGTGTTGAATAGCAAACGATACCGAGGAAAAGTGATTGGGCCGAGGCTTTGAGGTCCTTCAACGCCGCACAGATGTCCAGCATGGCGCCTGAATGAAAATATGCTCATTGGTACACAATTAATTATTTATCAGAGGCTGTGCAGTGCGACACTATTAGAATAGAGACAACATGTATGTTTATTATATAGTATCAGGAGAGACACTATACGTGCTCATTATTATTATTATTATTATTATTACCACTAGTACTACTACCACTGATCTATATAATGACATATAGATCAGTGACTACTACACATTTGAATGCTATTATTGTAAAAATATTAATTATTGTTGTTGTTGTTGTTATTATTGTTAACATTACCATTTAGTAAACCATATTATTATTATATTTATTATTATATATTATTGTATCAATAATGGATATTTGAGATGATCTGGTATTCCAGTACTGTTGAATTTTCATCATGGTATATCGACTGAAACAATTGTAGAAGATTTGAATTATATTGAATTAAATGAGATTATTTCTTATTAGACATCTTCGTAGTATTATATAATTTATAAATCTAAACACAACTTTCAACGAACCATTTTGTGCACTTAAAGCACATTGAAGATGAATAAGAAACAAGCTTGTGTCATACAACACAAATGGTTCGTCAATATGTTCGTCCGTCTCTCTAGGCATTAAAAACGTGATGCCCTAGATTCATCCTAAATAAATATATATAATATATATATATATATATATATATATATATATATATATATATATATATATTCACACTAAAAGACCTTTTACCACCCAAAACCACATTAATAGAAGTACTAAATAATGGTGGCTACTACCTTTTAAACATACATATACATATACACAGTATTATTAACCAATTAATTATTATTACAACTACATTAACAGGTTACAACACAATCTAATCCCAACCTTAGTCTAATTCTACTCTTTTTAGAAAAAAAAAAAATTTCTTTATAAATAATTTCATACAAATAAAGGTTATCTGCAGCTTATATGCGTAATCCAAACGTTATCTGGTTATTTTTAGTAATAGTTCTGTTTGATTGACGATCATGATGGTCTTTGCCATTTTTATATTATTTATGTTATTTATTCGAATATATTAAAATTAAGCCGTTCTATGGAGCTACTTTTTTGTTAATAGTTTGAAACTCTTTTATCAAAACCCTATTGACATTACTGCAAGCTTGATAAGCTACATTTTCAAACATGCAGGTCTACAGGACATACAGGTGCATCTCAATAAATTAGAATGTCGTGGAAAAGTTCATTTATTTCAGAAATTCAACTAAAATTGTGAAACTCGTGTATTAAATAATTCAATGCACACAGACTGAAGTAGTTTTAGTTTTTGATTTTTTCAAGTGTGTTGATTTTGGCTCACATTTAACAAAAACCCACCAATTCACGATCTCAACAAATTAGAATATGGTGACATGCCAATCAGCTAATCAACTCAAAACACCTGCAAAGGTTTCCTGAGCCTTCAAAATGGTCTCTCAGTTTGGTTCACTAGGCTACACAATCATGGGGAAGACTGCTGATCTGACAGTTGTCCAGAAGACAATCATTGACACCCTTCACAAGGAGGGTAAGCCACAAACATTCATTGCCAAAGAAGCTGGCTGTTCACAGAGTGCTGTATCCAAGCTTATTAACAGAAAGTTGAGTGGAAGGAAAACGTGTGGAAGAAAAAGATGCACAACCAACCGAGAGAACCGCAGCCTTATGAGGATTGTCAGATGAGAGCAAGTTTTGTATTTCATTTGGAAACCAAGGTCCTAGAGTCTGGAGGAAGGGTGGAGAAGCTCATAGCCCAAGTTGCTTGAAGTCCAGTGTTAAGTTTCCACAGTTTGTGATGATTTGGGGTGCAATGTCATCTGCTGTTGTTGGTCCATTGTGTTTTTTGAAAAACCAACGTCACTGCACCCGTTTACCAAGAAATGTTGGAGCACTTCATGCTTCCTTCTGCTGACCAGCTTTTTGAAGATGCTGATTTCATTTTCCAGCAGGATTTGGCACCTGCCCACACTGCCAAAAGCACCAAAAGTTGGTTAAATGACCATGGTGTTGGTGTACTTGACTGGCCAGCAAACTCACCAGACCTGAGCCCCATAGAGCAGGGTTCCTCAAATCTTACCCTGGAGGTCCAATGCGCTGCAGAGTTTAGCTCCAACCCTGATCAAACACAGCTACCTGTGATTTTCTAATGATCATGAAGACATTGATCAGCATGCTCAGGCCGTGTGTTTGATTAGGGGTAGAGCGAAAACTCTGCAGGGAAAGTGGCTCCGGGGGCCAGATTGAGGATCCCTGCCATAGAGAATCTATGGGGTCTTGTTCAAGAGGGAAAATGAAAACCAGACACCAAAAAATTGCCGATGAAGCTAAGGGCCAATGTCAAAGAAAAATGCTTGCCATAAAACCTCAGCGTGCCACACCTGATCACCTCATGCCACGGAATGAGGCAGCAATAAAGCAAAAGGAGCCCCTTACAAGTTATGGAGTACATGTACAGTAAATGAATATACTTTCCAGAAGGCCAACAATTCACAAAAATTATTTTTTTTTTTTGGTCTTATGAAGTATTCTAATTTGTTGAGATGTTTAAATGTGAGCCAAAATCATCACAATTAAAAGAACCAAAGACTTAAATTACTTCAGTCTGTGTGCATTGAATTTATTTAATACACGACTTCCACAATTTGAGTTGAATTACTGAAATAAATGAACTTTTCCACGACATTCTAATTTATTGAGATGCACCTGTATACACAGCGAAGAGTCAAAAAACAACAGGCTTCAGGACCAGTTTAAGTGAATCAGTGGTGCAAAATGGTCTAAAAATCAGAAGTCAGAAGAATTAACCAATCCAGAATGTGACACACTGCTCAGATCTTTTATTTAAAGAAATGTCACATTAACAACCAGAACACAAAGACATTCAGGTAACTTGTTTCATCTTTGTCAAAAAATATAGGAGAGAAGGAGGGGAACCGATTAACTGTTACAGAACAATTCTAAACAAACTTTATTTCGCAGACAGGTTTAGCATTGCCTTCTAAAGTGGTTGCATGTTTGAGATAAAGAATACTGGAATCACTGGTGTATGCATCGACAGGAAATGATGAAGCACTTCTTCACCATCATCATATCCAATCGCAAAAAACAACTTAAATAAGGGGGAATACAAAAGAGAAAAATATAAACTACATGGCAGCCCTGAGCAGTTCTGTGGCTGTAACCCACCCCTCTCTCGTTGCGAAATTAAAGGCACTCACACCGACAAAAAACATTTCCAATGCGTAGATGATCAAGTCAGCATCTGTTTTCATCAGCAAGACTCAACATGATTTTAAATATGCAATGTTATGCATCAAACCTATGTTGAATATCAGTTTTATGCATGAGACTTAGGGACAAACTTACAGGGATGGTTTACCCAAAAATGAAATTTTTGTTATTCACTTTGTACCAAACCTGTATGACTTTCTTTATTCTATGAAACACAAAAGGAGATTTCAGGCAAAATGAAACTCTTGGTCACCCTTTTTCTTCATTGCCTCTTGGTCTATCCAATGAACGTGAATATGGACTGAGACGAACATTTTTTGTTCCACACATAAAGACAAAATGAGGCTGAGAAGATAACAGAAGTTTCATTCTTTGCAGAACCATCACTTTAAATCATGATTGCTTGGTTAAGTTTTGATATTTTCACCTTGGTGTATATATATACTGTCGACTTTTGTATATATTATTTACATATTACACTCATCTGATCTAGTTCAACCAAAAAAAAAAAAAAAAAAGGAACATTGTATCATTTACTCATCTATGGTGTTTCAAACCAGTATGACTTTCTTTAATGAAACACAAAATATGACATTATGGTAGAATGCTGCAGTCCAAACAATTTCGACTGGACACAAAAATGTTTTTTTTCAAAATATGCTCTTGTGTGTTCCACAGGTAAAAGTCATACAGGTTTGGAATGGCATGAGGGTGGGAAACGGATAACAGAATTTTTATTTTGGGGTGAACTATGCCTTTAATAAAGTGTAATAGGCAGTAAATATACAGGGAAGGGACACTGTGATGAGAACACTTTGAAATATTGAGGAAATGCCAGAATACAGAGTGTTCTTAATCCTGTCACATACCACAGTTACATGCGCATGGGCTTTTAATATTGCACTGAAACATTGTGAAACTTATGTCAACCTATTCCTGATGTACCCCCTCCCCCCAACCCTTCCTTAGCACATGTATATTGTCTAAATTTGAACATTCACATCATTTGTGAAGTACTGTAACTCCACACTGGAGTAAAATCCACTTTATCTCGCATGCACAATCGCAGTCCTTCTCTTCCCCTCACTCGCTCAGGTAAATTTTCATCCTCTCAAAATTAGGGTGAGCACTAACAGAAAATAAAAAACATTTTACTCCAGTTTTAATACGGGTTGATTCATTGTAGTGTTATATTTTGTTTTCTATACTTAAACATTCTCACACACACACACGCAAAACCAGACAGAAATGCTCAAAGCTTCCTGCTCTCAGGTTCGAGAAAGTCACACGATCAATCGGCGGAAGGCGTATCCTACAAAACTCCAGAGACTTGCATCCTGCTGCTCGTTTTCTGTTCTTTTTATTTGTTCTCGTTGTGAGAGAATGCATTCCTGTTGGTTGAGGAAGAGGAGCAGGACGTAAACACGGTGTAGTCGTCATAACGACATCAAAATGACTCAATGTTGTTTGCGTATCGGTTCTATATTCAGTAGTTCCATAATGCTTTAAGTACTTCCTTCGATTTGTTTACTATATATCCAAATATGAAATATTTTACATGGTAGCTCCTTGATTTTTCTTCTTGTATATCCAGTAGGTGGTATCGTATGTCACGTTGCATTGTATTTATTTTGCGTAACTTGTTCAGGTCCATCCTGCTGCCAGGCAACCACTCAGTGAACAAGCCATGCCTCCCGTAGCCACAACCCCACACAGCGTCTCGTAGTGGTGTGGAGCAGAGGCAGGGCAGAGTTTAGAGGTTGTCTGACAGCTTGACTTTCTATGGGATCTCCCAGAAGCCCCTCCTTCTGTCAGAGTATGACGCAGCAGCGGCAGAGACGCTGACCACCTCCATGCACTGAAGGAGGAGGTGTGACCGGGGCAAAGTATGCGTGGACCTTGATCTCAGGAAGGTGAGCCTACAGGAGAAACAACAGCAGAATGAGCCAGAAGGCAGAATATGACATAACAACTGGATTGAGTCATTTTTCTCTACAATCTAAAAATAAATAAATATATCCTATCACTTGTCAGGTTTGGTCTAGACCAGTGTTTCTCAACCCTGGTCCTGAGCGCCCCCCAACACTGCACATTTTGTATGTCTCCCTTTTCTGACACACCCATTTCAGGTCCTGGAGTTTCTTTTAATGAGCTAATGAGTTGAATCAGGTGTGTTTGATTAGGGAGACACACAAAATGTGCAGTGCTGGGGGGCGCCCAGGACAAGGGTTGAGAAACACTGGTCTAGACCAAAACTCAAGATTAACGCAGAAGACTTTAAATGGAAGAATTAAATAGAAAAAGTCTGTAGTAAAGCAATATTGTATAGTGAAGCAAGATAAGTCCATTACTAACCAATATTTTTAATAGTTTTATTTCTACTTTTTGATAGAATAAAATAAGACTGCTTCAATAAAACAATTTGAATTATTGATTTATTGATAATATATGTATATATATATGCGTGTGTATAAACATCCACTATTATAATGGTTAATATAATTGATGTATGCTACAGTGAAAAAACAAATGTTGCAATCTTTTATTCATCTTTTTATTGTCTATGTTCTGTAGGTTGCTTATCAGTATGGTACTTAGTACAAGCCATGGGTGAAATGGGTGACTTGCCAGATTTCCAAAATAGACAAATCCTGGGCATCCCATTTAGCAGGAGCATCTGTAACCCTAACAGCCCAATCGTTTGGTGTTTTTACGAGTCTTTACAATTATGACTGTGTACATGAAGCATGGCAAGACTGTATCAGCAAAAACTTCAAGTAAATCATAGATTGTGTCCAAACAACACAGAACTACTGCAGCAAAGTGACAGCAAACCTCAATATTCACTCTGAAGACCGTTTTCTAAAAAAAACTGACCACAGAGAACTTCACAACATTTATGAAAAAGCTGCCATTTCAAAACCCTAAATCACAGGGACCAAGCAAAAAAAAAAAAAGAAAAAGTGTCTTTATCACAAAACCTGGACAGTTGGAGCACCAAACCAAAGTCCCTCGAAGGCAAGTCATTTCACTCGGCGGCCATGTTTGAAACGCCTCTCTGGCAGCTATTTCAGTCATGTAAGAGCAGCTCCTATCTCTTTGAACGGGGAAACAAAGTTCTCCAAAACCAAGCTTACAATTTAATTTTATATTTGAAATAACCAATAAAATCTGATGACCGCCGTCACATTAATGTTGTTTCTTATGCTCAAATAGTGTCAAAAAAAGCTTATTTTTCAGGCTAGACCAGCCAGTGTGCATGTGCAATCCTAAGCGTGCATCTCAGAACGTTAAATGATTCTATCTGCCTTATTTTTTCCCGTAAGAGCGGCGCGGGCATTTGTAAATGTAATGTGTGTGGTTTTCCGGTCTCATTCGCTTCCAGCTATTTTTCGCTGTACAAAACAGCTCGTTTTACTTCTTGATATTGCAAACTGGTGTGTCTTCCCATATTATTTTAATGTATTATCTTAAATATGAACACACTGGTTTGTAGTACAGATAGTTTTACCGTTTACTGCATTTTTTATTCTTCTCGCTATTTCCCTACAGCAGCTAATGAACCAGAAGTCTCACACATTCACAGAAAACGGAAAACTTCTGCAATGAAAAATAAGGTGGATAGTAACCGGAGCTTCTAACGGCAGCTGCAGTGACACAATGACACAATCATTGTTCAAAGACACAATCTTTGTACATCTAAAGTCTTTGACCAGACTGAACCTCAACATCTGCCCTGGTTAGACAAATCATGTGACCCAACCACTGTGGGAGGGTTTTGAGACGAAATGAGAATCCGATTCCCTCCTCCAACATCTCTAAAAAAAAAATGGCAGAGGTTTGATAAACGGACAATCACATGGAGATATTTAAAAGTTGTATGAATCTATTCTAACAAGGTTAGAATCTGTATTAAAGCCAAATGGTGGTAAAACACTTTAATAAATAAATATTGCCTGTTTCCCAAGTGTTCAATATATTTATGCAAAGTTGTTTTTCTTAAAATAAGTCTAAAATGTCTCAATTAAAAATCTCTAAGTATTAATAAATATTGAAGAAATTAAATTGTATTCAATTAATGTTTGAGGGGACGGCATTTATAGGCAGGCTCTGTATTAAACTGCTGCTAACTGATTTATTAGAAAAGTGCAAATGTGTGTATTAAAAAAAAAAAAAAAAGCTGGCTCAGACTGCAAGTAACACAATGGATATGAACACAATTTGCTGTGCAACAAAACAGGAAACAGTTTACTCCCAAAATGACACAGCAACCAATGAAATTAAAAATAAGGCCCTTTTTGACATTTGATTGTAGATTGTAATGTGATCAGTATGAAACTGAAAAAGTGACATAATTAACATTTTCGTGACTGATTATTGCTGTCAAGTACTCATAAGTATTTACACGCTTACTTGCCAGCACTGTAAACAGACACTGCACATTTGAATCTGCGCATAAGTGGGGATCATTTTTGTCTGTATGTGGTTGCTGCATTTGAGACTATGTGTGGGAGTTGTGACATATCTAGCGATTATTTTCCACAGACCCGGATTCGTTTGATGCCCGCACGGGTGACCTGCTGGCAGTCATAGAGCTCAATGCGTTCCAGATGCTGGCAACTCTTGAGATGCTCCAGTGTGATGTCTGTGATCAAGGGGCAGTTGTCCAGCTCCACGACCTGCAGACGCTCCTGACCACACACACTGCTGCTCAGGTGTCTGATTCCATCATCTGTTATCAACTCACAGTGAGACAGACTCTAGAAAACACACACACATATATATGCCCAAGTGAGCAGGCTACAAAGAGTGAGCTTCAGAAAACAAATGGACATGCTTTATAATTCCTTTACAGAAAGCCATAAATAACAATGGAAGCACTACTCCCACACACTCTCTCTCAAACACTCACCAGCGCCTGCAGCCGAGGGCAGTGGATTGAGAGCTGAACCAGAGTGTTATCAGTCACCTGAATGGCACGTACAGACACAGAACATTAATATTAGAATGCTGACTAATCCTGATAAATTGTTGCAAGGAAACAGTCACAGCTCAACAGCAGTAAAAAGAAAGCCAAAGAATATTTTGGCTTTATAGTAGAGGTAGACTTTACTGAAAATTTGACCTGTGCTGGTAGCACAAGTTTTTTCACCTTTTCATTGTAATAAATTACATACATTTAGAATATTTAATGATTAATTAGAATATCAAAAATTAATTTAGAAAATAAACAATTTGGATAAATTGTTTACATTTTTCATTGTTTTACATCGTTTCTTTTTTTCAGTTGTTTTACTATTTAAATTTGGTTGTAGGCTGCCTTGTGACAACTTACCCCATATAAATACAACACCATTCAAAATTTTGGGGTTAGTAAGATTTTCTTTCTTTAAAGAAATTAATACTGTTATTCGGCAAGGATGCATTTAATTGATTGAAGTGAAAATAAAAGTTACAAAAGATTGATATTCAACTTAAATTACACCCAATTTTTTTTTTTTTTTTCCAAAAATAAATATTAATCAGCACAACGTTTTTCAACATTGATATTAGAAATGTTTCTTGAGCAGCAAATCAGCATATTAGAATGATTTCTGATCATGTGACACTGAAGAACGGAGTAATGGCTGCTGAAAATTCAGCTTTGCATCACAGGAATAAATTAAATTTTACTGAAATAGAAGTGTATTTTAGTGTATTTATTCAAATAAATTCAGGCTGTATCCGAAATCGCCCCCTATACCCTCAAAGAGGGCACTATTTGAGGAAACAGCCTTTTTTAGTGGTGTCCAAACCCATAGTGGACGTTCTCGAGTGCACTCATTCAATCCCACAATGCACTGCAAAAACGAGTCTACAACTGGTGCACGCTCAACAGCTAGAGAATACCCATAATGCACTGTGAGAGTCACGCGCCGAATGAATTCCCGCATCTCGCCAGAAGATGGCGCCTGCAGCTGAATCATCCATTCATTTTACAACACGCTCGTCCACGGCGTAATACAACACGTGTACAAATTCACTGTAAATCATTTGTAATCTTACTACTGGAGCTGCCCGTTTCAAATGATTATTAAACAGCAAGCAAACTATGCGAAAGAGGCAGACCTTGCAGTACACTCGGTGTCCGAATTCACTCACCCGTTTTCATTCACTCCTTCTAGTGAACTAAATCAGTGACCTAATGTAGGGAATAGTGAATGAGGGTATAGGGGGGCTATTAGGATACAGCCTCAGTCTTATGAGCATAAGAGATTTCTTTCAAAAACATGAAAAATCTTACCAATCCCAACTTTTGAATGGTAGTATATATTTGATATAATATGTAAATTATCCAGAATAATAAATATATAGCACATTACATATTATTTCTTATCATTATTTATTTGAAGATGCTAATAAAAATAACAAAATTTTATCCTTCAACGCACAAAAAAAAAAAACTTGTCCATGATGACTAGGAACGATACACCAAATAACTTCTTAGGAATTTTAAACTCACCAAAATACATTCCTCTAAATCCATCTTCTCCAAATCATGACAATTCTAAAACAGAAGGCATAGTTTGTTTAGGAATCCTCCAACATCAGCAATGTCTTCTAACACAAAGCATGCTCTCTAAATTCAATGCGTTTATGTTTTGTTGATTTGGGGTGTTTGTGTGATTACTCACTCTGGCAAGAACAGTAAAACCAGCATCAGTCACATGTGAGCAGCGAGCAGCCTCCAGGATCCTGAGGAAGACACATGCAATGTGAATGAACGATTCTGTGTGGGTATGTGTGCTTATCTGCGTACAGATGAAGAAAGCTTTACTTGAGCTGTAGGCAGTTGAGGCCGAGGGCAGTCAGAGAAGCATCTGTGATGTTGCTGCAGCCAGACACACAAACCATCTGCAGTTTGTGACAACCGCGGCACAAACTCACAAAGCCGTCATCTGTGATTTGCTGCAAGATGGATAAAGCATCTTAGTTATGTCCAACAAATTTACATTGTGTGTATTTGCAATATTTAACAACAGCATAGTAATAAGTCAAAGTCTTACTGTGCATGATTGCATGTTGATTGTCATGAGCTCAGGACAGTGCTTTTGAAGGTGCTTCAGTGCAGCATCATCAAGCTGAAATGGCACATTTAACAATTATTATGTTACACTGTCAATGATTTCTCTCAAAGTGTTTTGTGTAAGCGTGTGCTTGTATAGATGTATGCACCTGTGTGCAGCCTCTCAGAAACAGAGCTCTGAGACTTGTGCAGCCACGGCTGAGAGCCTCGATGCCATCACTCGTGATCTGATCACACCAGGACAGGTTCAGATTCTCCAACATCCGACAGCCCTCACTAGCAGACAAAAAGAGCCAATAAGAGAATATTAAGCAAACAAAATGTTAAAAAATAACTTAAACGGATAGTTTACCCAAAAATGAAAATGACCCCATGAGTTCCAGCGGATGACATAGGATGTAGGCATAGCGTAAGTCTCGTGAGAACCAACGTTTGTTTACAGGAGCAAAGGAAGCAAAGTTTCCTTACTTTAGCAAAGGAAAAACAAGTCTTTTCTTGGCTTATATTGATATCCGCTGACATTTTTCTTTACAAATCCTTGCTTTTTACTTCTAATTTCTAAAATCTCCAGTATTTTCTAAATCTCCAGTGTTTTGTTTTGCTCTCTCCTCTGCACTTCCATGTTTGTCACTTCTCACCGGAGCTTACGCTAAGCCGACGTCCTACGTCATCCGCCGGAACGGTGCTCTTTTGTGAACGAGAAAGAGATTAGTGTTTATAAAGTTTTTAATATGGATATTTTTCTTACAGAAAAAGCACTGATTCACTACAGGAGGCCTTTATTCAGCCCCCCGGAGCCATGTGAGGCAGTTTTTTATTATGGATTGATGTGCTTTATTGGACTTCTTTTGGACTACTGAAAAATCACAGCCATTCACTGCCATTATAAAGCTTGGAAGAGCCAGGATGTTTTTAAATATAACTACGTGTATTCGTTGAAAGAAGAAAGTCATATACACATTAGGATGGCTTGGGCGAAGGTAAGATGGGTTAATTTATTTTGGTGAACTATGCATTAAACAAACATTGTCCAGCATATCCAAAACTAGAAAACAACAAAAAAACCCAAAATAATGTTATTAAAAAAAAAAAAAAAAAGTAAACTTTTAAACCGCTAACCAGTAGAGTAAAAAAAAACAATACTCAATCGGTTAAAAAAAGAATTTTGATTACAAAAAAAACAACAAAAAATACTTTCTTTTCTCCATTTTTTTCAGTTATAATAAACTCCTCTTATGAGGATCAATAAACCACTAAAATTTGTTTCCAAAACTTTGAAATAATAATAATGTAAATAATATAAATTATTTTCTTTTTAAAATGTACTTTCTGAATTTCAAACCATACCATGCATGTTAAGATGTGGGAATATAAACAGAAATCTAACAATGAGTTAATAATTGCTCTTCGTCTCCGTTTAAATATTCACTCTCAGAATTTCCTGTTTCACCAGCTCATACAGAATAATCTACTACAACTGTGGAAAAGATTCATTAGAAGAAATGTGACAGAGGTGACAAGACTCATAATCATTAACAAAGCCAACATCCTGACACAATTCAATCAAAACTAGGCTTTGATTTAACACTCCCCAGTTAAGTTTTAAATATTCCATAAAATCAAAATCACAGTTTTGCATTTTTTAGTCCATGTGTTTAAAATTGGAGTCTTTAACTCCTGACAAAATGAAGCAATTTTACACTCAGGCCAATGATTTTCTGTCCAATAAACATCATGATATTTAACATTAATTACACAATCAAAACAAATAACCCAGCCCTAAATTTGGTCCCCAAGACCTTATGACTGTCCCACCTTAAGGCCTTAAGTGCATGATTGGTGATGGACACGCAGGATGTCAGGTCAAGTTGGCGAAGTTTGGAGCAGAACTTGCTAAGGCTGATGCAGGTGGAGTCTGTGATCTTGGTGCAGCCATTGAGGTTCAGATGTTCAATGTTGCGACAGTTCTGAGCAAAGGTCCTGCCAAATCAAAGGAAACCTCTCAGCTGACAATGTTAAACAGAAAAACTACACAATAAAAATGGTAAACATTGTGCAAACAACAACAGCAACAAAAAATCCTTACACCATCTCCTAACCAGCCGCAATATGACATTTCCAGCGACAAGACATTTGTCACAGTGAAAGCTAAACTGCTGCACAATCCAATTAGCTATTTGAAAGATATTTGTTATCTAATATGCAATTAAATGGAAAGGGACCAATAATATTCATAATGGGCGGGGCCATTCAAAAGTGCTCTACAAAACACCACATATCACAGCCAGTTAACGACAAAAACCGATTTACTGAGATAGTTTTAATAACTTGCTACTTTTGAGTTGCTTAAATGCAGCCAAATGCTATTTTATACTTTGATTGGACAATTTCATTATTGCATGAACTGTGCAATCCTACAGTGCATGTTTTAATTAACAAAAAGTAATGCGGCTCACTTCATGGAGGCATCTGCCACACTGAGGCAGCCCCGAAGACTGAGCTGCCTCAAAAACCCCCCACATCGCTTTGAGATGTTCTCCACGACACGTCCCTAATAGAAAGACACAGAGAGAGAGAGCTCAGGCACAGAGGATCAGGGATGACGTTACAGTCTATGGATTCCATAGAAAAGCCTACTGACTCAGTGTTAATCCCACACACATAACACCCACAGACAGACAATTTAAAGCACACAGCAACATATCACTGATGAAATACTGATACATACAAAGCAAAAGCCGATAACACACAGGACTGTGTCCGCAATCACAAACCAAAACATTTACTTGACACGTGCTTTTTCACCTCAATATCTGTCTGAAAGTTGAAAAGATCAATCTTCTGCCAGTTACTTCCATCTAATGCAAGAACATTCCACGCCTGTTTATCCACAGAGAAAAGAACGAAGTATTGTTAGAAAACTATTTTAATACTAGACAGTTTCGTTTAATTTTAACTAAACAAGCAATTGAACATACCTTGGATACTTGGGCACACCTACACAATGTCACTACATCCAGGAAAGAGAAAATCCTGAAATAAAAACAGATTTTTGATTACTTGTTTATTATTCAGTTTTTTTTCCTCTCTACTCACTTTCTGTAATGTTTTGACAGTACATACAGAAGTATGTCAGGCTAATAAAGCTATTTTAATTTGAAAACTAAAAACATTCAGATAGACATACAGACATGCAAGTTAGACATACAGACAGAACAATAGATGGAATGATAGAATAATAGACAGACCAACAAATAGATAGGAAGGAAGATAGTCAGACAGATAGATAGATAGATATTCACAAAATGTATTACAACGTAATCTGCCATGTATTGCAATAAGAGTCATTCATTCTGATGGCTCACCTGAGCAGAAGCTCTTTGGGAAGTTTTTTGTTGATTAGGGCCTCATCACTGTTTGAGAACACCTGGACAATATGACATGACACAGATGAATTACACAATAAAGCTCATACAGCACCAGTTATGCTCATGCACAATCAATATGCTCAAAGCTGATTCAGACACGCCTCGGCCTGGTGCAACTTCACCCATAACACTTGCACAAGAAGGACAAGTAGCATCAGCGAGTGTCTTAGATAACTGCTGCTTTGTGACATCTTCTCAAGACCTCGCATTCAGGGCACGTCAGCAAGCCAATCAGCTTGATCTAAACTCCAAGAACACCAGCCAACTCTAACGTTAAACGGATTCAGGCGCAGCGCCCGTTGCTGACACGGTCAGCTGGTGCCGTTGTGTTAGGACGGGATTACCCTTGACGAACAAAAGCCTAAACACGGCACGTAAAAATAGAGCCCTGCTCGGTCCAAAACACACACACAGTACCCTTGCAGAGACGCAGACACACACACACACACACACAGTCACTCACGAGCGAGCGCGCGCGCGCCCACCAACACAAACAGACGCTTAAACACACTGTCATCGCTCAGACAGCCTGCCACCGCCCGTTTTCATTTCCTCGGGCAAAATATCACAGTTCGCTCGATATGAGTTACCTCAAATCTGCTCTTGGTGATGCCGTTCATGTCTGTTGCAGTGTCAATAATAAAGACAGTCCTCGGCGAGCGCTGCACACAGCGACGTTTGCGCGTATTGTCAACGCTGGCGATCAAACTATAGTGAGACAGACGCGCAGCTGTAACGTGTGGCGTGCTAGCCGTTCGTGTCTGCGCTGGTAACCGGAGAAATCCCGGGCTGGCCGCCGTCCGTGAACCATCACACAGCCAAAATAACAATAATAATATGGACGGAGCAGACTGCTGCTCTAACCTCACTTCCGCCTCCCGAGCTGCCTCTCTGACTACATTTCCGCTCGAGCGCAAATTCTTTCCTGGCTGAAGTGAGTGCTGCTTAATCTTTAAACGACGCCAATAAAATGCCAGGGCTGTCTGGGAAATAAGCTTAAAGAATAGCACTGGAGTTGAGAACGCGCTCGTGCGCTCCAGGGGTTCAAACTAGTGGCTGCCCTGACGTCACTTTTGCGGGAAAACACGCGTGGTGGGTTTGTTTTGGTAATGATGTATGAGGTTGCATAGGTGTGTCGTGGTTAACACACAAATGGAAGTGTAGGGAAGTGAAAAGTGACACTTTATTCATACAGAATTAAATGTCATCGACTATATTTTGGCACAATGTCTCAATGTTAGCAGAGCAGATGTGCATTCATGCTTATGTGCAAATATGGACACTGTGTCATAATTGTAATCGCTTTAGTTTCAAAGCATCTAACCAACACAGACAAGTAAAACATTTCCACAATAAACTGTATTTGTATTTAATTTAAATGTCCTTGTTTTGAAAGTCTCTATTAACATCAAATGTTAAACTGTAACCAGTATACTGAAACCAATTAGCTGAGACTGTTAAATACAGCTTTATTGTTGATTGGTAGTTGAATAGTCATAAAATGATTGCTGTCTGTTTACACAAGTTTGTCTGTCTTCAGCAATGCCATGATGACATGCAAAAAATGTACTATGTACTTTGGAAGTCTAAATTAAATAGAAAAGCAGTGTATTATTAGGCTATATCTGGGAAATGCAACTAAATTCAGAAATACTTCAGTAAGGTACAAAATCTCTCTCAAAAAGAGATTTTTTTGTGTTTTTTTACAGCCCTGAAAAATCAGACAATCTGAATGTCATAAAATGCTAATTTCTGTATATGAATAGACAGTGTTTTTGCAATGCAGTATTCCTGGTCAACAGCAGAGGGCGAAAGAGAGCCGCATTGCACGTGACTTTTGATCTTTCATGATTTTTCAGTCTGTGAACGGCGCTTGAATATTTTCTCATTAGTAATTATTCAGCTATTGAACAGTCTTTAAGTATATCCCAGTTAGTCATTATTCAGCTATCACGTTTAGTAGGACTGTAGGTACTTCCCGGCAAGAGATGCAGTTTGTGTAGATATGGCTAAAAACTCGTTCTTTCTGCATCAGTTTGAGGCTGGAAAAGGTTACAGAACTAAGGAGTTTGGTCTTTAAAATGGAAGAAGGGAGGAACTTTAACATAACTGTTACTCTAACTAGGAGTGAAATCCAACAAAAATCACTCCAAGAGCAAGATTCCAGAAGGTTCCAAAGAACCCCAGAGTAATATCAGCATCTACAGGCCTCTCTTGCTTTGGCTAAGGTTGTCCAGGAGGCCACCATCAGGGACTGAACAAGAATGGTGTGCATGGCAGGACAACAAGATGGAAGCCAAGAACATTGCTACCAGTTTGCCAAAGACTGTGGCTGATACCATATATACTATGAAAGAAATTTTGTCAACAAATGAATGTCAGAAATAGAACGGATTGATATAAAAATAAGAAGTGTACAATTTGACCAAAAAGCCCCATCTAACGGGACATTCTCAGAATTTTGGCTAACATTCTGGGCAAGGTTCTTTCAAAGTTAAGAACAAACCTTATTCCAGTAGCATTAAATGAACGTTTATTTAAAGTGATCTGGTCTTTAATAACGTTCTCAAAACGTTAGCACAAATTATTATGTTATAATACATCATTAATGGAATGTTTTTCTGAAACATTTTAGTTGGATGTTCATTACTACAGGTTTCAAAATGTTCCGAGAACATTCAAAAGTAGCATTTCCATTGCAAAGTGATAAAAAGTCAGTGTAGTTCAAATGTATGCACGTTCACAAAAGTTCTAGCACGATGTGTGTGCCGGCTTTAAGCTGTAATTGCTTGGCTAATACCTTGACTAAATAATAAGGTAAGGAATTTAGGATCACACATAGCTCTGTTATTGAAGTAAATAACATTAGAAGCTGTTCAGACACACTCAGCCTGAGCTGGCCACAATCCTGCCACTTACTCACTAAAAAACAAACATACTTGCTAATTCACGCTCACTATCTCTTTCTCCAGCACAGACGTACACATAAACGCCTTTACAATTAAATGAATGTGAGTGGGAGTGTGTGTATGGGTGGTTGTAGTGGGCCAAGACACCCATTATGCTTTCGCGTCACATAGTGTCCAACAGCGCCCATATTGGGCAGCTTCATCAAAGTTACTGTGTCCTGAGTTTGGCCTCAAGAATTTGGGACACAGACACACAGTTGGTTTTGTCCTCCTCGTTCTGAACTGACATGCAGCCAGGAGCGCTATGGTGACAAAGACTCGCCACAATTAAGGGTCCGGTCCTAAAAAAGAAAAAAAAACACATTACACGGTGGCAAACTTTCCTCTGAGGGAAACCATTATGAGCCGGACTCCCCACGGCACTGGAACAGTCCCAGTGCTTGGAGCATCTGGTCTCATGCGGTACTGCACAGGTTCTGAGTCATGACGTATTTACTGACAACGCCGTGCGAGTTTTCGCACGAGCGCACGAGCAGCTCGGTAATGTACTTCTTGGTCAGATAAACCTCCCCTTGCACCTCTGTCACTGCGCCTATTAGTTCTTTTCTCTCAGCTACCGGAATCATCGGACCTGTCCGTTTGGAGAGCGCAATTCAATTGGGATTTTTCACCTTTCCTGGCAGATTTGGAAAAGTTTTACCTCCGTTTTTTTCCAGAAACACTGTTTCATTATGGGGCGAGCCTGTCACCGAGAGCTCGCGCTCCTGCAGCTGCTGGGATACTTGGCTTGCCTGACGCGCGCGGACGGTGGGTTTCTCTTGTTGATCTGGTTGCGGTCATTTGTTTCACGCGCTGCAATACACATTTACGCGAGGTGATGAATTGGCGCATGCGTGTGTCCAGCTTCCAAAAGATTAGAGCGTTGTTTGGATGGTGTGTGGTTATAAATCTTTGTGTGTGTATATTTGTTATTCTTTTTAACGTATTTTATAATTAATTTTCAAGTAATTTTTACTATTTCCTAGTTTCTTTTAATGTCTATATTAAAATTTTATTACAATTTATTACAGCTTGAATTTGAGTTATTTTGGTACATAAAGTTAAACTAAATGAAAATGAGAAAATCTTAATAACGTAATGTTTTCACTTTACTAAATATATATATATATTATATGTAGATATTTATATAAATGTGGGTCAGTGATCCGTCTTGTTCATTCTATTAAGTTATTTAAAAATACTTTAAAATCAGTTTATACAGTGACTTGAATATATTCAATTTGTTTTAATAATTTTCTTATGCAACTTAAAGTTAAAAAAAGTCTAGATGGTGTCTGGAGGCTCATTCGAAGACTGAAATTCTTGAGAAAAAAGAGAAAATGATAGTCTGTAATAAGTATTATCAAATGAATCTTTTGTTGTTGTAAAATATTCATATTTAAAATAATTTGTCAGCCAAATTCAAAGTCAGTCTGGCGTATCCAACATGAAAGAAACCAGTTTGTTGTCATGTGACAAGAGAACTATACAACTGATAGGACCCCTTTAGATGTTTCACTGTGTGTCAGTATGATTTTTAAGAAAAACCACATATTCTCTTCTTTTTAAAGAACTGAATAGTTCAAGTCAAATGAAAGAAAACTTCGGGGGAAAAAATGGCTTATGTGTTTTTGGTCTGTTGTTGTAGGCTTTTTAAATTATTTAATTTTTTTTACTGCAATCCAAACACAACATAAAGCATCTATCCTATTTTTATCTCATACTTTTAGAGTCTTAGAGGCTAGTTAAGTATGTTAGAGTATGTTTAACTGGCCTTTCTCACACATGTACTGTAGTCTATACATATTTGCTGTCATACTTTCCTTTTTAGTTGTTAGTGGAGTCAAAATCCTTTACCTAAAGATCTAATTCACTTAATGAATTTCATGTTCATCCACCACAAACCCCTGATATCTTCACATCAGCATAACAGACTCATCAATATGACACTAATGAATTTGTAACAAACGATTGATAGATGACGGGTTGTTTGTGGTGGGTCTGCTTGATTAGTCAGACTTCTGAACATGACTCAGTCTGGATTTACCTCACTGACACCAACCTGCTAACTTTATCTGTTCCAATTCAAATTGATCCCAAATGATGATGTTAACTGATGTGTATTTATTAGACATGGAGGCATGAGACATTATTCTATTATGAGGGGGGAAATGCTGCATGTTTGGTGACGTGCATGTAACCTCGGTTTAATTTTGATCTATAATTAGCTCAATTTCAGATGGTTTACACAGGAATTGACTCACTGAAGCTGCTATTTTTTTTCCTCTGTGTGAGACTGTGACAAACTAATGATGTTATTAAGGAGCTGCCTTATTTAAGATTTGATAGGATGCTGTCTGATGTGTGTACAATATAGTCTGCCAAGGTGGGGCTTGTGAAAAAATGGATTTATGTTTGTACCTTTTTTTTCTTGCCAACAATGCCAAAGGGCGAAACTTTTAAATAATCTAAAGAAACGTTTTTTGACTATAATCAGCTTTTTGTGCAGTTGAACAGTTCTACATGGAACCATAGCTGCTGATAAAGAACATTTATTTTTATTTTTAAGAGTATATGACGATTCATTTTTAACCTGATTTCTGTTTGTCTTTATATTTACTGTTTATCTCTGTTTTTTTAACCCTCATTTGGTATAGCTTTACACCTTCACACTGCCAAAACACTTCTAAATACACTTTATACAGTAACCGCCCTCACTCGACCCTATTCAGGTAATATCCTGCTGTTAAAAATTGCCTTTAGCCATACAAAGCTCTTTGGTGCTGTAATTCATAGCATTCATACCACCTGTAGATATCAACTTGCTGTGGTTATATCCTTGTATTCTCCTAATTTCTTGATTTCCTTCTCATTTCCCCTGTTTGAGGTAATGTATTCTCTCTAATGTAATGCTAAATGTGCATTCTAGGAGTAACACTGGTTTATTTTTTACCAGTCTCTCCATTAGGACGTGTGTTTTTACTGGAGTTGGAGAGTTTTCCAAAAGGTGGACAGGAGAAAGGGTTCGAGGCAGCAACACATGCCTGTATGGCTCAAGGGGCCCAGGTGGCATCCGGGGCCCACCTGCATCATGCAGTGTTGGAATGTGCCTTCTCAGCCTGCTCGCGTGGTTGGCTCTCCGGACCGAGTGTTGGGTAAGAACATTAATTACCTGAAGAACAGATGCTGTCAATCAAAGTGTTGTTTTGTTGAACGGGCATTGTGCTTTTTTGAGGCACAATGATGAGCTAGCTTGCTTGCGTATATCTGTGTTTTTGTGTGTGATTGCAAGACAGAGAGAATCCTACCTGTGAATTCAGCCAGAACATTCCTATTTACACCTCAGGGCCTGAGAGAAATGGACCTGAGCTGCTGTGAGGGAACACATCAGCACCTTCTGTGTGTTCATTTTCTGTGCTGCTCCATTGCTGAGGTGTATTACTTTACCACTACGCACAAATCCCAAAATAATTATCACATCGAAAATGTGGCCCAAAACGACTCTTTCTTTTTCAAATGAAATATATATAGTGGGCCCTAAATGTATTAGTAAAGAAATACATAAAATATGAATCGCATTGCCTTGAATAACAAAATATCAAACCAAATGGCAACAACATTATATTTTTATATAGGTAATAAATAATTATATGATCAATAATTAAATATTTACTGTATAAAATATAGTAGGTATTACATTTTATTGTATTTTATTGTAATAAACATAATTTACAATTTGGTACATATATCTTGGTTATGTTACAAAAAGTTTTAGGTCAGTAAGATTTTTTTTTTTTGAAAGACGTCTTTATGTTAGCAAGGCTGCATATTTAAAAATACAGTAAAATAGTGACATGTGAATATTCGTACAATTAAATTTTAATTTACAATGAATATATTTAAATGTAATTTATTCCTCTAATGACAAAGCTGAATTCTCAGCAGCCATTACTCAACTCTTCAGTGTCACATGATCTTCAGAAAACATTCTAATATGCTGATTTGATGATCAAGAAATATTGGAAATATTATCACCAAAAAGTGGTGCTTAACTATTAATTGGAAACATAATTGGAAAGAACCAAAGTTTTTCACTTTTTTTTTTCTTTTTTTTTTTGAGCTAGCACTAAAAAAAAGAACAGATATTGTAATGTAGAATGATGTTGTGATATTCTGTAACTTTGGCGAGCATCCTTGCTTAGTGATTAGTTATTATTACTGAACCTAAACTTTTGAACAATAATATATATTCACTTACATTTATGCTTACAAGAAAAAAGCAATGGGGTAAGAAAAATAAGCTTACTTCAGTATTGTTTGTTCTTAGCTGTACACTTCTTTCTAATAAGTCTGGAATACAACATTCAAAGCATTCTGTTGTTATCAAGTATGAATTTGTGAATGTCTGAGGCCTTTGTTGAATATCACTTGCATCTGCAAGTTTTGCCAAAAGGAGTGGCCTTCCCTTCAGAACAACCTATAGATTGCACATGGATTTCTCGGTCGTGACACATAAATTGCACATAAATGACATACACGTGAAAATCTACAATCTACCTCAGTGCAGCTGAGCCTTAATAACTAAACTTTGACATGGGTGTTTCCTAGTAACTTAACACTGTCCCAGGAGAGTCCAGTCTGGTAAGGACTCAAGCAGTCTGGTTGTGGTTTGAGCCCCCCTCTGCACCCACTCAGACATACCCACGTGCTCATAATTCTGATTAAGACCTCACAGCTGAGTGTTAAAAGGTGAGGTAAGCAATGTACTTCCCTCACAAACATTTGGAGGAATGTCTCTAAAAGATTTGGGGCGAAACAGACAGACATTCTTGGTTATAGACATGCACAGTATATTCAGAAACCTTGACTGACTTCTTGAAGTCAAGTTTTAAATAATTGATAGTTCTGTTTGAAGCCATTGTAAAATGACTATAAATGCAAACGTCACATTCTATATTAATGCGACACGTTGCTATATTGCTTGGAAACTGCGAACATCCTACAGTTAAAATAATGAACAATATCACTTGGTGGAAGAGCTATTTATTCTGGTGATTAATAATACTTTTTATTTGTTCAACTGTTTAATGATTAAATGTTTTTCTAAATGTTGATTAATTGTTGATCACTACTATAGGGTTTTAAGACACTGTTTTGCGTTGTCTACAAACACCGTGTGGTAAAATCACTGTAATGCAGGGTTTTCCAGATTTTTAATGCCAAAGACCCCAAATATTATGAGTTTCTTGTGGCTTATTGCATATTTTAATCACTCGCATTTTTGTTCTAACAGACACATAATCAGAAAGTGGTACTGGCCGACACAAGCTTTAAAAACATACGCACGCACGACAGAAAACAGACCTGTTATGTAAATTTATACAAACACTGGAGACATAGCAATGTGATGGGGATATACTGCATAAAGTGTGTGAGCTGCTTACATGAGCTGACTATGTAAGCAGAATTTAACAGTGACATCATGTCTGTTGCCTTTATAATGAAAAAGACAAAAAAAATTTAGAAAGAATTCCTCTAATTTACTTTCAGGACTACAGTGTGCAGCGGCGTCCCGGGGAGTTTGAGGCCAGTTGATGTGCAGTTGGAGAATTTAACTGCGGACACTGAGAGACTGGGCGTGTTCTGTGTGAAAGATAGCGGTCAGTTTTAAATCACTGAAACTGGAGAAGGGGACTGTGTTTTTTCACTTATGAGGGATCATGAGGGACTATTTCATGTTACACATACCTAAAGACTTTGGCCTGTTTCATACCGCATGTGAAAACAGAAGAGCAAAAGCATGTGTGTTAGTTTCAGCGCAATCACAGAGGAGTTTCTAAACTTTTTATGTCAAGGACCCCTAAATATGATGATCTTGTGAGGGACTCCTTTCATTAAATAAAAAATAAACAAAATAAAGGTAAGATCCAGACTATTTCAACTATTTAGATTATAGCTTGGGATTTGGAGTAATTGCCATTGGGATGTAAATGTGCTTCCCATCTTCATGTTAGTTATATTTCCCCTAGTAAAAAGGTAGTATTTTAATTTTCATACTAAGTATATTTCATTTCATTTATTTTATTTATAAAGCACAATAAAACAACAATGGTTGACCATTGTGCTGAACAATATAGTTTAAAAGGAATCAAAATACATAAAATGGTAAGACACGACAAACAAATAATAATTTGAAATAATAAACTCCTGTTGGCTCATACACTAAATGCCTTCTCAAAGAGGTAGGCTTTAAGCCTTGTTTTAAAAAGGGATTCTGCTGCAATTGTTCTCATCGAGATTGGAAGGCTGTCCCAAAATTTAGGGCACAATCCGAGTCACCTTTTCTCTCAGAATAGATCTAGGCACCAATAAAGTATGTTCCCCCCCCCCCCCCCCCCCCCGATGACCTTTTATTTTGAGTCATTTATAGGCTGGTGTACTGGTGTGTGAATTTGAGTTCTGTGTAAAAGGTCAGAAAGATACAAAGGTGCCAGTCCATTTAAAACCTTAAAAACAAAAAGTAAAACTTTAAACTCTATTTTAAAATGGACTGGCAGCCAATGCAAAGAGAGTAGGACAGGGGTAATATGTTCGTATTTGCGAGTGCCAGTCAAAAGTCTAGCAGCAGCATTTTGTACTGTTTGTAGGCGATTCATACATGATTGGTTAATACCAATATACATTGAATTACAGTAGTCTAGTCGAGATGAGATAAAAGCACGAATAGCTCTCTCGAACTCAGCACAAGTTAAAAAACCCTTCACCTTAGCAAGGAGTCTGAGCTGAAAAAACTTGATTTAACTACTGCCTCTCACTAGTATAGTTCAAATCTATTAACATGTTTCCTGACATATCACTTGAGACTTACTGATACAACAATTATCATTAAACTTTATTTGGAGTACTACTTTTGTGCAAAACTGCATATTCCGTACGATAGCCTAAAAAGGGTAATGTTTATGTCATTATTGATGAGATTGTATGATCCTTTGAATTATATCAACTTTAATGCAAGTATTAAGTTACCAAAGTCTACTTGCAATAGTTCCCTTTAGCACAATCAACACGTAGTATAGAGTTCAGGCACTACATCTGCACAATTAAAGGCATTAAGTAGAAATTTGTTGTTCCAATTTAGCAAAAACTTTAAGTAATTCCAGAGTCGTATAATAAATGTACAATTGCCGGGTATTGTATTACTCACATATATAGTAAATGTATTTGTAGTATAAATGTTTATCTTTCAAAAACAAACATTTTAGTATATTTATTTTTCACTACCATTACATTGGTAAAGATTCTCAGCAGCCAACCTCCTATAACCCTTTTATAATTTATGATGTTAATAAAGGGATTATTCAATATATTACTCCAGAAATTACTTTTCTTTTCTAAAGCTGTCTCTATAGAATGCTGTCACAATGTGAGTCTAACAGTGTGCAGTGTGAAACTGGCTTTACATGTAATTTAACCTGAAATGTTTCTTTTATAATTTATGACACGCTCTTCACCTTTCATCCATCAGATGCTCCATGTGGGCAGCCACCTTCATTCCCACACTCACATCTGCAGGGGAAAACTGGTCTGGACCTCGGGGATGAACTTCTGTATAGCTGTGACCCAGGATACAAACTTCCCAATGGAGATACAGGCTTCAGCCTGCTTTGCGACAGTTGTGGAGAATGGTACGGCCTGGTGCAGCATTGCGTGAAAGGTGAGCTGCGAACACAATGATCCGATTTAAAAATAAAAGGAGCCTGGCTGAATATGAGACAGAGGCTCCAAGATGCATAATTCTTAAGGTTCAAAGGGTTTATTTGGCTTTTGGGTGTATCTGCGTAGTCTTCAATATGTTTTATTTGTTGCAGATGATCCTGAAGGCCACATCGACTATGAAGATAAGTTCACAGATGGCCATCTCCTTGAGAATCTGAGGGAGGAGCATCATATTTCTTTGAATCCAGGAGGAACGCAGTCCACTGTTCATAAAGCAGAAGAATCCTCTCCTGAACCTGAGCCAGAGCCTGAGCGGACAGTCATGTCTGAGGAGGAGAAGGAGAATGATGGAGATTCAACTATATCAGTCTCTGAACCTCCAGTGTCTCAACTCAGTCAGAAGCACATGTTCTGGTTCCCTTCAGAGGCCTTCCAGGAAGAGAAGGAGCAGCCGGGTATCTCCACTGATTTCTCCTCTGTTAAAAACCCCAATGAAGATGAGAGTCACATGACGGTCAAAACAACCAACAGCCAGTCTGGTCCTGACATTATCGCAGAGGAAAGTGACTATACGACAGATCCTCCCACCGATGAACCTACCAGTCCCAGTGCCGGCGGCTCAGACGAGTCCTGGCTAGATGGATACCCTGTTACTCAGGATGAAGATAAAGCTGGAGGTGAGTCCACAGAGGAGGCAGGGCTAGAACAAGGTGCGGAGTCAGAAACCGAGACCTTGACTGGCCACTCGGAAGTTGAGGTGTTTGAGGATGTAACCAAAAACCCTGTGGAAGAAGAGACCAGGGGTTTGATTGACAGCCCTGAGGAGGACGAAGATGGAGAAATAAAAACTCCTGAGGACACAATCCACATGAAAGGAGACGAGGAGGAGCTTGGTAAAGGGACAATCAGACTTGAAAAGGAAGAGTCTGTTGTAACACCTTATGAGGAAACAATTGAAGGACTTTCAGAAGATGAAATGGTGAAAGAAACATACACACCAGAGAAAACAGACTATGATGGATCCAAAACTTTGGGGTTTGATGGTGTTACTGACAGTCTAAATGGCGTGGAGGTGAAGCCCACCACCTTCATTACTCAGATCACACCCAGTCCAGATGATACTGCTGTACACAAGCGGCCCATGCCATACACACCAGCTTCCGCTCCTGAAAACGTGAGCACCAGTCAAGGCGGCTTGGGCCCTGAGAACACATCCACACCTTCTGGGATGGTACATCTGGATGGTCCACCTGATTATATCACCAGCATGCTAACACCCATCATCAAGGATCCATGGGAAACCTTCGATGACCACTTGCTGGAGCACATCCCTGGTCATGTCCCAACTGAAAACCCTGAAAATCGGAGCGTGATGGAAAGAGGTGGAGATCACAGCCTTGATCAACAGGAGCGGGCTGGAGAGGGTGCTTGTGCAGAAGACCCCTGTCACGGTTCAGGCCGTGGGCCCATGATCGCGGCCATTATCATTGGCATCGTAGCAGCGGTGATGGGTGTGGTCTTGGGGGTGTGGTGTTATAAAAAGAGGCAACAAAAGAGCTCTCACTACCAGCTCAATGGAACTAACAGGCAAACGCAGTGCATTGAATTACAACAAACTGTGTAAAAGTCACACATATCCTCATAAAGCCACACAGCTTACTCCCCCAGTCATCAATACAAAGACATATGGTGACATACAGTCTACGTCCCTATCTATCTATCTATCTATCGTTCTATAGTTCTATCTATCGTTCTATCGGCTATCTTTCTAGGATAACAAAGCTTTCTGTATCCAACATGCAAAGTTGACAAACTTTCCTTTTCTAATTTTGTAGTAAAATTACAGTATTATTAATTTCTTTAATTTTTTAATTCACTTAAATTTCCTTCAAATTCAAGAATTGCATTGGAAAATAATCTTAATTTAATTCTGAATGCCACACAACCCTGACTTTCACACTAACACAAGGAGTGTCTCTGTTTAACACTCCTTTATGGCACAAGGTTGGATTGTTTAGTGCTTGTTTAGATAGTATTTCTATTTTTACAATGTTTTCTTTTTTTTATATTTTCATTGTATTGTGGATAATTGATGGATCATGAATCTGATGTCTTCTCTTGCTTTGGACGGACTGCGGGTCGGTGCACGTGTGTATGTGGTGCCCGTCTGTCCAGGTTTGTACGTGTTTATAGCTTTGTCCATTAGTGAGTAAGCGTGTGTAAGAGAATCATTGTGACTTTAGCCTGTTTTGGTTTTGAAAGAGAGCATTCAGTTCAAAAGAGAGTGTGGTTGAACTGTGTGCACAATTGACAGTTTCTAGCTTGCAGACAGGTGAGACATTCTGGTCAGAGGAACTGAGGGTGAATTCTGATTGGCTTTCAGCTCTTATAGACCTAGAGCAGGCAGAATAAATAGCTTTCATCCCTAAATTTAGAATATAATGAGCATTTATTCATTTCAAACCTTTTTCCTATAAATAAGTGAGTTTCCTGGGGTTGAGCTCAGGACTCAGAAAGATCCACACTCACAGGTGAGACATTCTTCTCAGAGGAACTAAGGGTAGATTCTGATTGGCTTTCAATGCATTTACAGCTTATTGAGTTTCAGTTTCTTTAAAATATATGTAGTGCTATAAAAGTTGTATCATAGCAGACTATTTTCTACATATATTTTCCCTAATATCTCATTGATGTTCAGTGCAAACCTTTTGGCCATGTCTTATACAAGATATTCAGTCCGTTCTTCACCTCCAACGACGTTTATGAGGCATATTTATATCGTGTATTATAAATGTAAAAACTTGATTTTAGAACTAGTGAATTCAAACAAAACAAACACAAATCAGATATGTCTAGAATCACTTTTTAGTTCAATTGTCATACTGAGATCAAACATATAGTATGCTATTTTTAGATAATATTAATAATAGGTAATTAAGTGTAGTAAAGCCATTTATTTCTAGGTGTTGTTAGAGCAAATGTAGCATTTTTATATTGTTTGATTGAATTATAAATGAAGAAAAGTGAAGTAAAACTTCATGAATGCTGCAGGGTCATCGACTGACAGTATTAACATTATCTAACTGTTTGGGTATTTTTGATTGTTGGCTGTTGTTGTTGTTGTCTTTTAATATGTTTTCCAGCCCTGACATCTCTATTTAGCAGAGAAGCTAGCACAGTCTTATTTTACATTAGCCATTTAGAGGATGCTTTTATCCAAAGATACTTACAAATGATGAGAATCACAAGCAATTTATCATGCAAGAGTCAAAACACTTGCATTTACTTGCAAAATAATCTCATTTCTAGATCAATAAATCAGTTCCAGTTGGCTGCTGTAGATATATTTAAAGCTACAGTGGATAAACACATGAACTGCTTACCATAAAATTGGTAATTTGCTATTTTGAGGTAAATGTGGCCATTGGAACTATTTTATTTGCTCCGATATCTTCTGAAAGTTATTTTCTGAACTGTAAAGTGTTTTTATTGTGATGTGGAACTGTGAGACTTCATAATCTTTGTTTTATTAATCTGTAATCATTTCAATTCCATTTGAAGCTAAAACTGCTTGATAATATCAACATTACACTGTAGCAATGTCAGTTAGATGTGACATGAGGGTATCTGACTAAACATAGCTGTGAAAAACTAACGGAACCTTAACCAATAAATTACTTTAGGGGGAAAATGGCCGCTCTAGTCTTCCTTGGTGTCAACATTACTTAAATTGGTGTAAAAAAAACATTTCCTTCCTAAAATAAGACTGCAAACATTTGCGTAGCGTTGCCAGGTGTCTCTGTGTGTGTAAGAGCAGCAGAGCCAAACCTGATATCACAAAAGAGGGACATGTTTTCTGTGTCTATGCTGTCGTTTTTACCACAAAACAAAGACGAAACACTCAGAAACACTCCTGCATACAAATACTCACACAGCGGGAGAACAGAGACTTGTTTAAATGTGTTTGAACATGGAGTATCTGTGCAGTTTATCACACCATAGTAGGAAAAACCCACAGAGAAAAGGAAAGAAGGGGTGGGGGATGAGGAACGAGAGATGTGGAGGGAGTCGGGATTAAAAAATGACCGTCCACATGCACTCTTAAAATTCGAGTGTTTTGCTTAAGGTCCAGTGTTTAGTCTTTTGCTATTATATTTAGTCTGAATGTTTACTGCTTTTAAGGGCAGGCAATACTGGTTCAGCCTTTGAAATAGACAAGTTTGTTTGATTTCTTCTACGCAGCACCATTTTACACAAATTTTGAATAATAGCCAAGTGAACATTTGTGAAGTTATCAACAACAACATATTAGTGCCAACAGATTGTGAGGCTTGGCATTACCAAAAAAATGGCAAAGCTCAGGATCTTAAAGTAAGCCAGTCCTTCTGAAATGCCAAATACACAAATCCTCCACCAGAAGGAGGATTGTACAAAGATAGTGTAACACTTGAGGTAACAAAAATGAATTGAAACAATACAGATATAGAAAATGACTGATGAGTTAGCCAGTATTTCACAGCACAAAAGTGGTGAGTTTAAGCATTTTCATCCATATTATTTATTACGGCAGCATCCACATCTGTCAGAAAGTCAGAAAAGCCAAAAAGTACATTTTCAGTGTTTAACCAGTTCTTGGGGCTCAATTCTGCCTGGATATCTTCGCATGGTAACAACATTGCTTGGGTTGTATTCAATATAGAAAAGCATTCCTTATTAAAACAATCCAACCAACAAAATAAAAACACATCATTGTTTTCTCTGAGATACAGTAAATTGACAGGGACTAAGATTCAAAATTATAATCTTTTGGCTTGTGGTGCATAATCTGTACTTACATGTGCAAATATAAGTACACATTTTAGTACAGATGTGTACAGTAAAAAGATATCAACACTTCCAGTCACCAACCCCGGCCTAAATAAATACAAGAACAAAAATGGTACAGTATGGAGAATACCTTTATGGTCTTTTTCACAATGTTTTCATTTCAGTGCAAATAAAATCATTTTCTTATTCATCCCCAGCATCAAGATATTCATCAAGAAACTCTAAGACTTCACCCTGAAAGACAAAAATGGTTGGAGGAAGAGTTAGAGAGAGAATAACAGTATATCGTTGATACTAAAATTACACTGCGCTGTAAATAAATAAGCATATAAACACTTTAATTTATGTGACGCAGTAAACGGCTCAGAGTAAATCAATAAGCATAGTGCGCACCCGAGTGGCCAAAACTCACACAGCACGCATTCAGCACTACGAATATTTGAAAAACACCTTCATGTTTGTGAATATTCAGCAAGCATCCAAATAACCCATGCACAAACACTCTCATCTCTCACCTCATCATCTGACAGTAACTTCTGTTTGGCAAATTCTAGCATCTGCAGCTGTAGCGTTGTCTGATTGTGGTACCGTACTGCTTCCTGTCATGTGAGAATGCATTATAAGTACAACATCAACTATCTAAATGAAAATAAATGCATTTGTTCATTATTTACCATGATGTGAGACACCTACCGCTCTAGGGAAGAAATCCTCATCAGTCAGGCCAAATTTTTCTCTGTGGTACCGATAATAATCCACATTATTCTTCATCACCTCATCACTGGGATCAAAGAGCATGTAGCTGGCCACACACGGTACAGCGTTCTTCAGATCATTCACTGAAGTGAGAATGAAGGAGAGACACTTTTGAATGGAAGCATATGTTTCATATGTCAGTTATTCACATTCATGGTTCACGTAAGTAGTTATGTAAACAGAGAACTTTCTAGACTTACATTTATAATAAGCAAACTGGAGGTAGTGGTACATGGTTGCCACAAATTTCTCAACAACAAATCCACCTACAACCGGCGTTAGCTCGCTTTCACAGTGTACCTTTCTCTCCAGAACTTCTGTGTAATGATCTAAAGACAAAAACAGATATGTTATGTTTCAGCTAAAGTTACAAAGGATCTCAGAGGCAGACATGACAAGAGCAGCAGGTATATGCCAACCTGCAATGGACGGGTAAAAGTCTTTGAAGTCTTTGATCTGTCTGGATCCCTCTGACGCTGCGATGCACTCATCATACACTTTGAAAAAGTCTCTCAGTGCCAGCTCCATATCTGACACTGACGTTCTGAAGTTATCACCATTGTATGCCCGCACGGCCCGAATAAACAACGTCTGAATAAAAAGAACCGGCATTAACCATGTGTAACTGTAAACTACAACACTGTTTATTACATTCAACAGACGTATTGCAGTTGTATACATTTACCTGAGCTTGGATTACACAAATGTAGACATATATTATTATAGGTAAATATTATATATGCACTACTGCTTAAAAAGTTTGGGGTCTTGACATTTTTTATGTTTTAAAGTCTCTTATGCTCGTCAAGGCTGCATTCATTAGCTAAAAATTACAGTAAATAAGTAATATTGTGAAACTTTTTTAGAATTTAAATTACCTGCTTCTAATTTTATAGATTTTAAAATGTTTATTCATTCCTGTGATGGCAAAGCTTTAGTATCACACCCTTCTATCATTCTTATATGTTGATTTGGTGGTCAAGAAACATTTCTTATTATAATCAATGTTGAAAACAGTTGTGCTGCGTAATATTTTTTCTCAAGATTCTTTGACAAAGAGTAGTTCAAAAGAACAGCATTTATTTAAACTAGAAATATGTTAAAATGATAAATGTCTTTGATCAATTTAATACATACTTGCTGAACAAAAGATGTGTTAATCATACTGCCCCCAAACTTTTGAACAGTGATGTTCTTATGTTATTTATTGAATTGAATTGAATTACTATCAGCATATCTGAAAGAAAATTTGAATTTGAATACTAACATGAATTTCAGGATTTCTTAGTATTTCTTAGTATTTAGTTTGACCCCATTTTGCTTTAATGGCAGCAGCTCTCAAGCTGCATTAACAAGAAGATTAACATAAGGATTTGATTTCCTTTTATTCAGTGTTTTGTGTATGCGGTCTCACCTCATATGACTTGGTCTCCAGGTCTTTCATATGCTCATCAGCTCCAGGTAAACTCTTGTAATAGTTCATGTTCCTCTGCATCATCTCATCATCAGGATGCTTCAAGAGGAATGTGTACGCTGCAGATACAGCTTTGGCCACATTATCGCTCTGGAATAATTCATAATAATCCATTTTGTCAGACATTTCCAAACCAAAACTCTACACATAAATATATTCAAACAAATCATGGTACCAAAATGGTAAAGCCACTGATTTTTTTTTTGCCATGTACCATAGTATGTTATTCTTTTTGTACTTGGATTTTGTTTAAAATCATGGATTTTTCCACATGCACTCTGTACAATTGGGGGGCCCCCCCCCCAAAAAAAAAAAAACAAAAAAAAAAAATTAAAAACAGGATCGTATTCTTTGAAGTATGCTACTTTGAAATACCATGTATTTTGATATATGGTACACGGTTAGTACCATGGTATTACCATCTAATACAATCTACACAACGAAAAAGAGCAAAAATCAACCATGTTTTTCACTGTGAACCATCTGCAGTCCTATTATTCCCATGTTACAGTATTGCAAAGCTCTCACTTACTCTTAAACTAGCTTTATAAATAATTGTTGATGTAATGAGAGAAAGTAGTAGACTCACTTTGAAGTAAGCAAACTGCAGGTACTTGTAGGGTTCCCGTTTCTCAAACTCCTCGATGGTTTCACGGCTGGGGAGCGTCTGTCTGAAGGCAGGTAAGCCCTGCTTGCATCGCTTCAGACACTGAGCTCGCTTCATCACGTTACCGAAGGCGTGCAGCTCGGGGAAGTCTCTGAAGCGCGTCTCGTCGTCGAGGCGCACCGTGCTGCAGTTGAGGTTACAGAAGGCCTCGCTGTCCCTGAGCAGCCGGTGTTGTGCCGAATTCCGCCTCCCTGCCGGTGTGTGGCCGCATCTTTTTCCCGACTGCCCGTGCCGGGATCTGACCTCACCTCGCGTGCGCGCGCATGAACGTCATACTATGCCGACAGTTGCGAAACAGACAGGACGTAAGTACTAATAAAATTTGGGTATGGACAGGTTTGATCGTGTATTTACTGTGGTATGTCTTTATCATGTATTTCACTAGATGTATGATTACAACTTGGACCTGTTTAGCTGTGGCTTTTAATTGTTTGTTTGTTTTTACTACAATGCTATTTCTCTATTGCATATTTCCTTATGAAACAGAATGTGTTTGTTAGGGAGCAGAACAATTTCAGCAGTTTTGTTAAATCTCCCTAAATTACTCTGCCCTTATGCTGATAACACTGAAAAGCTGTGAAGACCTTGTGCTTATGCATCGAGCATATCAATAGAATGCCATATGAATTCTGCAGTGCTGCCGAAATCATACCCCCCTGTATTAAATGCTTATTATTGAATCTAAGCACTTGTGCTTTTTTGCAGGTATTCTACAGGACCAGATGTGTCTTCACAATGAGTTTATTTGGTCTCTGACCCAGCAAACTGGATATCATTAGGGGGGTATGAATTCGGCAGTGCTGCCAAAATCATATCCCCCTGTATTAAATGCTTATTATTGAATTTGAACACTTGTGCTTTTTTGCAGGTATTTTACAGGACCAGATGTGTCTCCACAATTAGTTTATTTGGTCTCTGACCCAGCAAACTTGATATCTTTAGGGGGAGTATGAATTCTGCAGTGCTGCCGAAATCATACCCCCCTGTATTAAATGCTTATTATTGAATATGAACACTTGTGCTTTTTTGCAGGTATTCTACAGGAACAGATGTGTCTTCACAATGAGTTTATTTGGTCTCTGACCCAGCAAACTGGATATCATTAGGGGGTATGAATTCGGCAGTGCTGCCGAAATCATATCCCCCTGTATTAAATGCTTATTATTGAATATGAACACTTGTGCTTTTTTGCAGGTATTCTACAGGACCAGATGTGTCTCCACAATGAGTTTTTTTGGTCTCTGACCCAGCAAACTGGATATCATTAGGGGGGGGTATGAATTCGGCAGTGCTGCCGAAATCATATCCCCCTGTATTAAATGCTTATTATTGAATATGACCACTTGTGCTTTTTTGCAGGTATTCTACAGGACCAGATGTGTCACCAGAATGAGTTTTATGGTTCTCTGACCCAGCAAACTGGATATCATTAGGGGGGTATGAATTCAGCAGTGCTGCCAAAATCACACCCCCCTGTATTAAATGCTTATTATTGAATATGAACACTTGTGCTTTTTTGCAGATATTCTACAGGACCAGATGTGTCACCACAATGAGTTTATTTGGTCTCTGACCCAGCAAACTTGATATCATCGGGGGGGGTATGAATTTGGCAGTGCTGCCAAAATCATACCCCCCTATATTAAATGCTTATTATTGAATATGAACACTTGTGCTTTTTTGCAGGTATTCTACAAGACCAGATGTGTCTTCACAATGAGTTTTATGGTTCTCTGACCCAGCAAACTGGATATCATTAGGGGGTATGAATTCGGCAGTGCTGCCGAAATCATACCCCCCTGTATTAAATGCTTTTTATTGAATCTAAATACTTGTGCTTTTTTGCAGGTATTCTACAGGAACAGATGTGTCTTCACAATGAGTTTATTTGGTCTCTGAACCAGCAAACTGGATATCATTAGGGGGGGGTATGAATTCTGCAGTGCTGCCAAAATCATACCCCCCTGTATTAAATGCTTATTATTGAATATGACCACTTGTGCTTTTTTGCAGGTATTCTACAGGACCAGATGTGTCACCAGAATGAGTTTTATGGTTTTCTGACCCAGCAAACTGGATATCATTAGGGGGGGGTATGAATTCGGCAGTGCTGCCGAAATCATATCCCCCTGTATTAAATGCTTATTATTGAATTTGAACACTTGTGCTTTTTTGCAGGTATTTTACAGGACCAGATGTGTCTCCACAATGAGTTTATTTGGTCTCTGACCCAGCAAACTGGATATCATTAGGGGGTATGAATTCGGCAGTGCTGCCGAAATCATACCCCCCTGTATTAAATGCTTATTATTGAATCTAAGCACTTGTGCTTTTTTGCAGGTATTCTACAGGAACAGATGTGTCTTCACAATGAGTTTATTTGGTCTCTGAACCAGCAAACTGGATATCATTAGGGGGGGGTATGAATTCTGCAGTGCTGCCAAAATCATACCCCCCTGTATTAAATGCTTATTATTGAATCTGACCACTTGTGCTTTTTTGCAGGTATTCTACAGGACCAGATGTGTCTCCACAATGAGTTTATTTGTTCTCTGACCCAGCAAACTGGATATCATTAGGGGGGGGTATGAATTCGGCAGTGCTGCCGAAATCATATCCCCCTGTATTAAATGCTTATTATTGAATTTGAACACTTGTGCTTTTTTGCAGGTATTCTACAGGACCAGATGTGTCTCCACAATGAGTTTATTTGTTCTCTGACCCAGCAAACTGGATATCATTAGGGGGTATGAATTCGGCAGTGCTGCCGAAATCATATCCCCCTGTATTAAATGCTTATTATTGAATTTGAACACTTGTGCTTTTTTGCAGGTATTTTACAGGACCAGATGTGTCTCCACAATGAGTTTATTTGTTCTCTGACCCAGCAAACTGGATATCATTAGGGGGTATGAATTCGGCAGTGCTGCCAAAATCACTCCCCCCTGTATTAAATGCTTATTATTGAATCTAAGCACTTGTGCTTTTTTGCAGGTATTCTACAGGAACAGATGTGTCTTCACAATGAGTTTATTTGGTCTCTGACCCAGCAAACTGGATATCATTAGGGGGGTATGAATTCGGCAGTGCTGCCAAAATCATACCCCCCTGTATTAAATGCTTTTTATTGAATCTAAATACTTGTGCTTTTTTGCAGGTATTCTACAGGAACAGATGTGTCTTCACAATGAGTTTATTTGGTCTCTGAACCAGCAAACTGGATATCATTAGGGGGGGGTATGAATTCGGCAGTGCTGCCGAAATCATATCCCCCTGTATTAAATGCTTATTATTGAATATGAACACTTGTGCTTTTTTGCAGGTATTCTACAGGACCAGATGTGTCTCCACAATGAGTTTATTTGGTCTCTGACCCAGCAAACTGGATATCATTAGGGGGGGGTATGAATTCGGCAGTGCTGCCGAAATCATACCCCCCTGTATTAAATGCTTTTTATTGAATCTAAATACTTGTGCTTTTTTGCAGGTATTCTACAGGAACAGATGTGTCTTCACAATGAGTTTATTTGGTCTCTGAACCAGCAAACTGGATATCATTAGGGGGGGGTATGAATTCGGCAGTGCTGCCAAAATCATATCCCCCTGTATTAAATGCTTATTATTGAATTTGAACACTTGTGCTTTTTTGCAGGTATTCTACAGGACCAGATGTGTCACCAGAATGAGTTTTATGGTTCTCTGACCCAGCAAACTGGATATCATTAGGGGGTATGAATTCGGCAGTGCTGCCGAAATCATACCCCCCTATATTAAATGCTTTTTATTGAATATGAACACTTGTGCTTTTTGCAGGTATTCTACAGGACCAGATGTGTCACCAGAATGAGTTTATTTGGTCTCTGACCCAGCAAACTGGATATCATTAGGGGGGTATGAATTCGGCAGTGCTGCCAAAATCATACCCCCCTGTATTAAATGCTTATTATTGAATCTAACCACTTGTGCTTTTTTGCAGGTATTCTACAGGACCAGATGTGTCTTCACAATGAGTTTATTTGGTCTCTGACCCAGCAAACTGGATATCATTAGGGGGGTATGAATTCGGCAGTGCTGCCGAAATCATACCCCCCTGTATTAAATGCTTTTTATTGAATCTAAATACTTGTGCTTTTTTGCAGGTATTCTACAGGAACAGATGTGTCTTCACAATGAGTTTATTTGGTCTCTGAACCAGCAAACTGGATATCATTAGGGGGGGGTATGAATTCGGCAGTGCTGCCGAAATCATATCCCCCTGTATTAAATGCTTATTATTGAATCTAACCACTTGTGCTTTTTTGCAGGTATTCTACAGGACCAGATGTGTCACCAGAATGAGTTTTATGGTTCTCTGACCCAGCAAACTGGATATCATTAGGGGGTATGAATTCGGCAGTGCTGCCAAAATCATACCCCCCTGTATTAAATGCTTATTATTGAATTTGAACACTTGTGCTTTTTTGCAGGTATTCTACAGGACCAGATGTGTCACCAGAATGAGTTTTATGGTTCTCTGACCCAGCAAACTGGATATCATTAGGGGGGTATGAATTCGGCAGTGCTGCCAAAATCACACCCCCCTGTATTAAATGCTTATTATTGAATATGAACACTTGTGTTTTTTTTTGGGGGTTGGGGGGGCCTTTTTTGCAGGTATTCTACAGGACCAGATGTGTCACCAGAATGAGTTTATTTGGTCTCTGACCCAGCAAACTTGATATCATTAGGGGGGGTATGAATTCGGCAGTGCTGCCAAAATCATATCCCCCTGTATTAAATGCTTATTATTGAATCTAAGCACTTGTGCTTTTTTGCAGGTATTCTACAGGAACAGATGTGTCTTCACAATGAGTTTATTTGGTCTCTGAACCAGCAAACTGGATATCATTAGGGGGGGGGTATGAATTCGGCAGGGCTGCCAAAATCATACCCCCCTGTATTAAATGCTTATTATTGAATATGAACACTTGTGCTTTTTTGCAGGTATTCTACAGGACCAGATGTGTCACCAGAATGAGTTTATTTGGTCTCTGACCCAGCAAACTGGATATCATTAGGGGGGTATGAATTCGGCAGTGCTGCCGAAATCATACCCCCCTGTATTAAATGCTTTTTATTGAATCTAAACACTTGTGCTTTTTTTGCAGGTATTCTACAGGATTAGATGTGTCACCAGAATGAGTTTATTTGGTCTCTGACCCAGCAAACTTGATATCATTAGGGGGGGTATGAATTCGGCAGTGCTGCCAAAATCATACCCCCCTGTATTAAATGCTTATTATTGAATATGAACACTTGTGCTTTTTGCAGGTATTCTACAGGACCAGATGTGTCTCCACAATGAGTTTATTTGGTCTCTGACCCAGCAAACTGGATATCATTAGGGGGTATGAATTCGGCAGTGCTGCCGAAATCATACCCCCCTGTATTAAATGCTTATTATTGAATATGAACACTTGTGCTTTTTTGCAGGTATTCTACAGGACCAGATGTGTCTTCACAATGAGTTTATTTGGTCTCTGAACCAGCAAACTGGATATCATTAGGGGGGGGTATGAATTCGGCAGTGCTGCCGAAATCATATCCCCCTGTATTAAATGCTTATTATTGAATTTGAACACTTGTGCTTTTTTGCAGGTATTTTACAGGACCAGATGTGTCTCCACAATTAGTTTATTTGGTCTCTGACCCAGCAAACTTGATATCTTTAGGGGGAGTATGAATTCTGCAGTGCTGCCGAAATCATACCCCCCTGTATTAAATGCTTTTTATTGAATCTAAATACTTGTGCTTTTTTGCAGGTATTCTACAGGAACAGATGTGTCTTCACAATGAGTTTATTTGGTCTCTGAACCAGCAAACTGGATATCATTAGGGGGGGGTATGAATTCGGCAGTGCTGCCGAAATCATATCCCCCTGTATTAAATGCTTATTATTGAATTTGAACACTTGTGCTTTTTTGCAGGTATTTTACAGGACCAGATGTGTCTCCACAATTAGTTTATTTGGTCTCTGACCCAGCAAACTTGATATCTTTAGGGGGAGTATGAATTCTGCAGTGCTGCCGAAATCATACCCCCCTGTATTAAATGCTTTTTATTGAATCTAAATACTTGTGCTTTTTTGCAGGTATTCTACAGGAACAGATGTGTCTTCACAATGAGTTTATTTGGTCTCTGACCCAGCAAACTGGATATCATTAGGGGGTATGAATTCGGCAGTGCTGCCAAAATCATACCCCCCTGTATTAAATGCTTATTATTGAATATGAACACTTGTGCTTTTTTGCAGGTATTGTACAGGACCAGATGTGTCTCCACAATGAGTTTATTTGGTCTCTGACCCAGCAAACTGGATATCATTAGGGGGGTATGAATTCAGCAGTGCTGCCAAAATCATACCCCCCTGGTTTTTTTTTTTAAAAAAAAATTTTTTAAAATTAAATGCTTATTATTGAATATGAACACTTGTGCTTTTTTGCAGGTATTCTACAGGACCAGATGTGTCTCCACAATGAGTTTTTTTGGTCTCTGACCCAGCAAACTGGATATCATTAGGGGGGGGTATGAATTCGGCAGTGCTGCCGAAATCATATCCCCCTGTATTAAATGCTTATTATTGAATTTGAACACTTGTGCTTTTTTGCAGGTATTTTACAGGACCAGATGTGTCTCCACAATTAGTTTATTTGGTCTCTGACCCAGCAAACTTGATATCTTTAGGGGGAGTATGAATTCTGCAGTGCTGCCGAAATCATACCCCCCTGTATTAAATGCTTATTATTGAATATGAACACTTGTGCTTTTTTGCAGGTATTCTACAGGACCAGATGTGTCTCCACAATGAGTTTTTTTGGTCTCTGACCCAGCAAACTGGATATCATTAGGGGGGGGTATGAATTCGGCAGTGCTGTCAAAATCATACCCCCCTATAATAAATGCTTATTATTGAATATGAACACTTGTGCTTTTTTGCAGGTATTCTACAGGACCAGATGTGTCTTCACAATGAGTTTATTTGGTCTCTGAACCAGCAAACTGGATATCATTAGGGGGGTATGAATTCGGCAGTGCTGCCGAAATCATATCCCCCTGTATTAAATGCTTATTATTGAATTTGAACACTTGTGCTTTTTTGCAGGTATTTTACAGGACCAGATGTGTCTCCACAATTAGTTTATTTGGTCTCTGACCCAGCAAACTTGATATCTTTAGGGGGAGTATGAATTCTGCAGTGCTGCCGAAATCATACCCCCCTGTATTAAATGCTTTTTATTGAATCTAAATACTTGTGCTTTTTTGCAGGTATTCTACAGGAACAGATGTGTCTTCACAATGAGTTTATTTGGTCTCTGAACCAGCAAACTGGATATCATTAGGGGGGGGTATGAATTCGGCAGTGCTGCCAAAATCATACCCCCCTGTATTAAATGCTTATTATTGAATATGAACACTTGTGCTTTTTGCAGGTATTCTACGCCCAGATGTTCCCCCCCCCCCCCCCCCCCCCCACCCCCCCCCTTGTCCCCCCCCCCCCCCCCCCCAATGTGAAGTTTTATTTGGTCTCTGACCCAGCAAACTGGATATCATTAGGGGGGGTATGAATTCGGCAGTGCTGCCAAAATCACACCCCCCTGTATTAAATGCTTATTATTGAATATGAACACTTGTGCTTTTTGCAGGTATTCTACAGGACCAGATGTGTCTCCACAATGAGTTTATTTGGTCTCTGACCCAGCAAACTGGATATCATTAGGGGGGTATGAATTCGGCAGTGCTGCCGAAATCATACCCCCCTGTATTAAATGCTTATTATTGAATATGAACACTTGTGCTTTTTTGCAGGTGTTCTACAGGACCAGATGTGTCACCAGAATGAGTTTTATGGTTTTCTGACCCAGCAAACTGGATATCATTAGGGGGTATGAATTCGGCAGTGCTGCCGAAATCATATCCCCCTGTATTAAATGCTTATTATTGAATTTGAACACTTGTGCTTTTTTGCAGGTATTTTACAGGACCAGATGTGTCTCCACAATTAGTTTATTTGGTCTCTGACCCAGCAAACTGGATATCATTAGGGGGGTATGAATTCGGCAGTGCTGCCAAAATCATATCCCCCTGTATTAAATGCTTATTATTGAATATGACCACTTGTGCTTTTTTGCAGGTATTCTACAGGACCAGATGTGTCTCCACAATGAGTTTATTTGGTCTCTGACCCAGCAAACTGGATATCATTAGGGGGGTATGAATTCGGCAGTGCTGCCAAAATCATACCCCCCTGTATTAAATGCTTATTATTGAATATGAACACTTGTGCTTTTTTGCAGGTATTCTACAGGACCAGATGTGTCACCAGAATGAGTTTTATGGTTTTCTGACCCAGCAAACTGGATATCATTAGGGGGGTATGAATTCGGCAGTGCTGCCAAAATCATACCCCCCTGTATTAAATGCTTATTATTGAATATGAACACTTGTGCTTTTTTGCAGGTATTCTACAGGACCAGATGTGTCTCCACAATGAGTTTATTTGGTCTCTGACCCAGCAAACTGGATATCATTAGGGGGGGGTATGAATTCGGCAGTGCTGCCAAAATCACACCCCCCTGTATTAAATGCTTATTATTGAATTTGAACACTTGTGCTTTTTTGCAGGTATTCTACAGGACCAGATGTGTCTCCACAATGAGTTTATTTGGTCTCTGACCCAGCAAACTGGATATCATTAGGGGGGGTATGAATTCGGCAGTGCTGCCAAAATCACACCCCCCTGTATTAAATGCTTATTATTGAATTTGAACACTTGTGCTTTTTTGCAGGTATTCTACAGGAACAGATGTGTCTTCACAATGAGTTTATTTGGTCTCTGAACCAGCAAACTGGATATCATTAGGGGGGGGTATGAATTCGGCAGTGCTGCCGAAATCATACCCCCCTGTATTAAATGCTTATTATTGAATATGAACACTTGTGCTTTTTGCAGGTATTCTACAGGACCAGATGTGTCACCAGAATGAGTTTTATGGTTCTCTGACCCAGCAAACTGGATATCATTAGGGGGGTATGAATTCGGCAGTGCTGCCAAAATCATACCCCCCTGTATTAAATGCTTATTATTGAATATGAACACTTGTGCTTTTTTGCAGGTATTCTACAGGACCAGATGTGTCTTCACAATGAGTTTATTTGGTCTCTGAACCAGCAAACTGGATATCATTAGGGGGGGGTATGAATTCGGCAGTGCTGCCGAAATCATATCCCCCTGTATTAAATGCTTATTATTGAATATGAACACTTGTGCTTTTTTGCAGGTATTCTACAGGACCAGATGTGTCTCCACAATGAGTTTATTTGGTCTCTGACCCAGCAAACTGGATATCATTAGGGGGGTATGAATTCGGCAGTGCTGCCAAAATCATATCCCCCTGTATTAAATGCTTATTATTGAATTTGAACACTTGTGCTTTTTTGCAGGTATTCTACAGGAACAGATGTGTCTTCACAATGAGTTTATTTGGTCTCTGAACCAGCAAACTGGATATCATTAGGGGGGGGTATGAATTCGGCAGTGCTGCCGAAATCATATCCCCCTGTATTAAATGCTTATTATTGAATATGAACACTTGTGCTTTTTTGCAGGTATTCTACAGGACCAGATGTGTCTCCACAATGAGTTTTTTTGGTCTCTGACCCAGCAAACTGGATATCATTAGGGGGGGTATGAATTCGGCAGTGCTGCCGAAATCATACCCCCCTGTATTAAATGCTTTTTATTGAATCTAAATACTTGTGCTTTTTTGCAGGTATTCTACAGGAACAGATGTGTCTTCACAATGAGTTTATTTGGTCTCTGAACCAGCAAACTGGATATCATTAGGGGGGGGTATGAATTCGGCAGTGCTGCCAAAATCATACCCCCCTGTATTAAATGCTTATTATTGAATATGAACACTTGTGCTTTTTTGCAGGTATTCTACATGACCAGATGTGTCACCCAAGAAAATGAGTTTTATGGTTCTCTGACCCAGCAAACTGGATATCATTAGGGGGTATGAATTCGGCAGTGCTGCCAAAATCATACCCCCCTGTATTAAATGCTTATTATTGAATATGAACACTTGTGCTTTTTTGCAGGTATTCTACAGGACCAGATGTGTCTCCACAATGAGTTTATTTGTTCTCTGACCCAGCAAACTGGATATCATTAGGGGGTATGAATTCGGCAGTGCTGCCGAAATCATACCCCCCTGTATTAAATGCTTATTATTGAATTTGAACACTTGTGCTTTTTTGCAGGTATTCTACAGGACCAGATGTGTCACCAGAATGAGTTTTATGGTTTTCTGACCCAGCAAACTGGATATCATTAGGGGGGTATGAATTCGGCAGTGCTGCCAAAATCATATCCCCCTGTATTAAATGCTTATTATTGAATTTGAACACTTGTGCTTTTTTGCAGGTATTTTACAGGACCAGATGTGTCTCCACAATTAGTTTATTTGGTCTCTGACCCAGCAAACTTGATATCTTTAGGGGGAGTATGAATTCTGCAGTGCTGCCGAAATCATACCCCCCTGTATTAAATGCTTTTTATTGAATCTAAATACTTGTGCTTTTTTGCAGGTATTCTACAGGAACAGATGTGTCTTCACAATGAGTTTATTTGGTCTCTGAACCAGCAAACTGGATATCATTAGGGGGGGGTATGAATTCGGCAGTGCTGCCGAAATCATATCCCCCTGTATTAAATGCTTATTATTGAATTTGAACACTTGTGCTTTTTTGCAGGTATTTTACAGGACCAGATGTGTCTCCACAATTAGTTTATTTGGTCTCTGACCCAGCAAACTTGATATCTTTAGGGGGAGTATGAATTCTGCAGTGCTGCCGAAATCATACCCCCCTGTATTAAATGCTTATTATTGAATATGAACACTTGTGCTTTTTTGCAGGTATTCTACAGGACCAGATGTGTCTCCACAATGAGTTTATTTGGTCTCTGACCCAGCAAACTTGATATCTTTAGGGGGAGTATGAATTCTGCAGTGCTGCCGAAATCATACCCCCCTGTATTAAATGCTTTTTATTGAATCTAAATACTTGTGCTTTTTTGCAGGTATTCTACAGGAACAGATGTGTCTTCACAATGAGTTTATTTGGTCTCTGAACCAGCAAACTGGATATCATTAGGGGGGGGTATGAATTCGGCAGTGCTGCCGAAATCATATCCCCCTGTATTAAATGCTTATTATTGAATTTGAACACTTGTGCTTTTTTGCAGGTATTCTACAGGACCAGATGTGTCTCCACAATGAGTTTATTTGGTCTCTGACCCAGCAAACTGGATATCATTAGGGGGGTATGAATTCGGCAGTGCTGCCAAAATCATACCCCCCTGTATTAAATGCTTATTATTGAATATGAACACTTGTGCTTTTTTGCAGGTATTCTACAGGACCAGATGTGTCTCCACAATGAGTTTATTTGGTCTCTGACCCAGCAAACTGGATATCATTAGGGGGGTATGAATTCGGCAGTGCTGCCGAAATCATACCCCCCTGTATTAAATGCTTATTATTGAATATGAACACTTGTGCTTTTTTGCAGGTATTCTACAGGACCAGATGTGTCACCAGAATGAGTTTTATGGTTCTCTGACCCAGCAAACTGGATATCATTAGGGGGGTATGAATTCGGCAGTGCTGCCAAAATCATACCCCCCTGTATTAAATGCTTTTTATTGAATCTAAATACTTGTGCTTTTTTGCAGGTATTCTACAGGACCAGATGTGTCTTCACAATGAGTTTATTTGGTCTCTGAACCAGCAAACTGGATATCATTAGGGGGGGGTATGAATTCGGCAGTGCTGCCAAAATCATACCCCCCTGTATTAAATGCTTATTATTGAATCTAACCACTTGTGCTTTTTTGCAGGTATTCTACAGGACCAGATGTGTCTCCACAATTAGTTTATTTGGTCTCTGACCCAGCAAACTTGATATCATTGGGGGGTGTATGAATTCGACAGTGCTGCCAAAACCATTCCCCCCTATATTAAATGCTTTTTATTGAATATGAACACTTGTGCTTTTTTGCAGGTGTTCTACAGGATTAGATGTGTCACCAGAATGAGTTTATTTATGAATTCGGCAGTTGACAAATATGCTGTCAAATATGATGTATTTCATGTAAATTATATTCTGTTATGTTGTATGAAGCATTCATGTGCATACAACCATGTACATACTATCCGTGTGTTTTATTGTACTGTGTAATTGGTTCAGTGTACTGCTGTTGTTGTTTCTGTGTACTATAAAAAAGCTCCTTCTGTTACAACAAATTATTTTTCTGTGCTAACATATTTGGCAATAAAGGTCTTTCTGCTACCTCTGACTATAGACTATAGTGTCCTGATGACCCTGTGCCTTTAGCTAAATTGATATAATTTGAACTGATTTCAGGCAAACACTGTTTTCATTTGCCACTAACACTGATACTGTCCATCACAGACCCATATACACAACCCCAATTCATGTCATGTTACTCATCTGGCACTTATCCTAATCAGTTTATTTTTAGTACCACTTTTTCATCATATTTTTAAAATGATTTCACAGTTCTATTGTGAATAACATGAGATGGGAAAATCATTAAGTGTTTTTATTTAGTTTACATAGTGTTACAATCACATAGAAATTACAATAAGCAAACATAATGTTTTAAAATAAAACTGTAAAAGAAATAAATCTTAACACTTAAATTACATAAATTAAAAAAAATGATCGCAGTAAATCAAAGTGAGAGTGTGCACATCAAGGTTCACAAACGGGGCAGATGTAACTTCTGTGTTTCCTTGAGCGTTGGACACAGTTGCAGTGAAACCAACGTGGGCACACATCACAGCCAATCTAAACATGTTGACAAACAAATGTTGAAGTTAAGCATAGGTATTTCTGTAATTCATTTCAAACTACTTAAATGAACATTGTCACCTTCAATTAATATGGTAATTTCAATAAAGGTTTGATAAAACCCAACATTCTTTTTGGAATGCTTACCCAGTTAGTCACTTTTTGACCACTGTTTCTTTCACCACACAGATGGCACAGGTCCTTAAGGTCAGCTAGTCAAATATCATGCCAAGGCAGAATAAACAAAGTTATCATAAGGCAAGTTCTTAAAACATCACAAGTATTTACAATCAAATAAATAATTTTTTTACAAACACTGATAAATAGTTAGGGTACAAAAGAATGAACGAATATTTGAAATATTTTAATGTAATTTGAAACAAGCATTAGTATCCAAAACTTACCAGTGTTCTGCAGGAGACAAGCAGCTATAGTCATTCTTAGGGCAGCCACACTTTTTTCAGATGTGGAAAACTGAAGCGGCTCATCATTTAAGAAACATTCTGCAACTAAAAAAGAAAAGCGATTATGTAATTGAGAATTATATGGTTGCAATGTAAACAATGTGTTATTACAATAAGTTACAACAATGGGTTGCTATATAATAAAAAATAGTTATGTTGCAATAAAGGTTGCATTTGTAGTGGACAGCAGGCTGAATGGCATTCCTTCAAATTACCCGTTCAGCTAACTGAAATGTTTCATTATCCAACACTTTTGTCAACAGCTGTTGAATCACAAAAAAATTGTAACAGGGATTGCCAAGAGGTTGGCAAATTTGTTCAAATGCATAGTTCACCGCAAAATGACAATTTTCTCTTTATTTATCTATTTCTATTTTCTCTTGATGATGTTTTAAGGCTGTCCTTCTTTAATAAAATACAAGTGAGGGAATTCTAAACAATCATGTCATTACTAGTCACTACGATAAAGTCCCCCTTAACTAACATTGTCAGCAGTAACACTCTTCCTAATATCTCCTTGTGTTGTTTTTCAATGGAACTCACCATTCATTTCAATAGTTTTATAAAAAAAACAGGATCATTACTATCCATTTACCATCCAAGATGACCATCTCCATTAATGTTTACCTCTGGTGTTACACTAAGAATAGAAAGTCATAAATGGCATTATGATCCATTTAACTTACTTTCAGGACAAAAGGCCCACAGGAACTGCCATCCTGTTGGCATGAATGTGGTAGCTTGTCACATGCCCATCTGGGCACGTTGTAGCCCTTCTGTCTCATGAAGGACCTGTAATAATTATGATTTATGATTATGTGGTAAAAACAAAATAAGAATTTCATCGTACATGGGTACATATGGCAATAAAAATGTTGAATCTTTAATTTATTAAATTAAATTGAATATTAAGAAACACCTTTAGAATTTGAGAAGATTATGTTTAAACTGTTGATTTACCTTGTCACATTCTGACACTTTTGAATATTTGTTGTGGTCTCTCCTAGAGGATCCAGATACAGAGCCCTCTTCTCTTGTGGAATCATAATCTTAATAATTAAGATATTGCAAATGATTACAACAAAACCTTAAATGCAAAAAACTATTGTACCCAGCCACATGAGAATAAAAGATAACTAAGATATAAGCTTATAAAACACTTATAAAACACATAAACAGTACCGTCAGAGTCCAGTGCTGATGCTCGTTAATGACCCCAAAGATATATTTGAATGTGTTTGGATCCATCTGAAATTTCAGTTAAAATAAATTCAGCACTTAATGCACAATTATTGTGATTTTTTATCTTAAAAGTTTACACCCTCTTTGTATGAATGAAGATTTATCTTTGAATTATATTTTATAATAATTTAAGGATATATATGGGGGTAGCACATGGCACTGAGGAAGGTTTAATACCCGAAAACTTTCTGCATCTTTGCACATTTGCACCTTTTTGCACAATTTTTTGTAACCATAAATGAAATAAGCCTTTTCGGCTGAATCTGGATGAGTGCAGATCTCATTCATCTTTGTGTGAAGATCACAACAGAAGTAAAATCTGTGTTAATCACATTTATATTGCAGTTTGCAAAAAGTTGTGTACTAACCTTGACCTTTGCCCTTTTATATTGCCAGATGTTGCTCATTTCGTACGAATCGATGCATACAGCCTTTTTTGTTGAATGCTCGTTGTATTTTTGTACCAAATGGTACATGTAAGCATTCATGACCTGACAGGAATAAATGAAGACATATTAGATTCCCATAAGAAAAAAATATTCACAGAGGTGGGCTGTTTACTGATGTTTAATGTTTCCTTTAGATGGACACTTTCATTTTTATTTTGAACTTTGGATATAGTTTTCCTTTGGCCATTATGTGTTTGTAAAACATTATTTTATCAAAGGAATCAAATTTTGAAACAGATTGTTATGAAGTGGCTTCATTCACTAACTGTTTGATTTCATTAACACACTTATATATAAGATGTGTTCTTAAGGTATATAAATCTGTACACTGTGGAAACTGATAAGAAAACTCAAACCATTTCAGAAAAGTCATGATCTTGAAACCATTAAAGTTTTAAAATCAGTAAGTATTTATATTATGCAGTTATCACTTATGAAAGCATATATGCTGGGTAGAGCATGAAAATGTCATACCAGCATGCACTGCTGCATAAACTGAATAATTTTCGTTTGTAATCACTTATGAGCCTATAGTTTATAATAAAGTTAATAACAAAAAAGATTGTGGAAATCACAATCAGCAAACTAAGCCAATTCATGAGAGTCAGATGTCTGTTAATACGTGCTTCTTTTGCCAACATAACCTGTTTTACAAACACATTATTATATTGGCTAAATAAAAAACTATCACTAAACCTCAAGACACAAGAGCCCAACTAAAGAAACACTAAACATAATGGTGAATTCAACCTTAACTCAGAAAAACATAAACAAAACTAAACCACTATTAATTCTCAATACAAACATTTGTACATGTATAAAAAATAAAGTCATTTTAAAAGTCATTTAAAGTGATTCAACTTATAAAAAACAACAACAAAAAAAACAGAGCTCAGCTCAAAATTTCAGAGTGAGTTGGTGCTTCTAAAAGGATCAACTCACCTCACTTTCAAAATATTGTGTGGGTGCAGTCCGCTGAATGTCAGAGTAAAACAATTTGTATGGCCCTGTTTTTGAGATCAGCACATATAACCCTTTTCTTCCCCAGGCTTCTTTGACACCTGTAAAATGTCAAAGACAAGCAAAACAATACAAAGTCCTGTCAAGACAAAATATGAAACACTGAAGAAAAATCACAATTGAGGTTACATGTCTATCTTAAATTATGCTATGGTGTCACTCACAACGGGTGAATCCATGTGTTACTATTGTATTATTTTGTATCTTTTATTGCCACAATGTCAAATAAAACTTGAATTCTTAACTGTCTAAACTGTTGTTTAAGTACATACGTGATTCTATATCTGAAGAGCTGGACTCTGATGAAGTCACAACTCCTGAGGATGCTGTGGCATAGACTGGTGGTGGAGATCCCGGTGAGGAGGGGGCTGAAGAGACCAAATCTGGTGGTGGAGATGCTGGTGAGGAGGAGGTTGGAGACAGTTCTGGCACTGGTGGTGGAGATGCTGGTGAGGAGTAGGTTGGAGACAGTTCTGGCACTGGTGGTGGAGATGCCGTTGAGGAGCAGGTTGGAGGCAGTTCTGGCACTGGTGGTGGAGATGCCGGTGAGGAGGGGGCTGAAGAGACCACATGGACTGGTGGTGGAGATGCTGGTGAGGAGCAGGTTGGAGGCAGTTCTGGCACTGGTGGTGGAGATGCTGGTGAGGAGGGGGCTGAAGAGACCACATGGACTGGTGGTGGAGATGCTGGTGAGGAGTAGGTTGGAGGCAGTTCTGGCACTGGTGGTGGAGATGCTGGTGAGGAGTAGGTTGGAGGCAGTTCTGGCACTGGTGGTGGAGATGCTGGTGAGGAGGGGGCTGAAGAGACCACATGGACTGGTGGTGGAGATGCTGGTGAGGAGCAGGTTGGAGGCAGTTATGGCACTGGTGGTGGAGATGCCGGTGAGGAGCAGGTTGGAGGCAGTTCTGGCACTGGTGGTGGAGATGCTGGTGAGGAGGGGGCTGAAGAGACCACATGGACTGGTGGTGGAGATGCTGGTGAGGAGCAGGTTGGAGGCAGTTCTGGCACTGGTGGTGGAGATGCCGGTGAGGAGCAGGTTGGAGGCAGTTCTGGCACTGGTGGTGGAGATGCCGGTGAGGAGGGGGCTGAAGATACCAAATGGACTGGTGGTGGAGATGCCGGTGAGGAGCAGGTTGGAGGCAGTTCTGGCACTGGTGGTGGAGATGCCGGTGAGGAGGGGGATGCAAAGACCACAGGAACTGAAACTGATTGTGATGAAGAGTTTAGTTTATGTGGGATGCGGGGTAATTCCTCAACATGTAGCCTCAAATGGTCAACATTTATTTTTGGGAATGTTACACCCCTTTCATCTACCAGGTCTGCACTTTTGCCTTCCAATATAGTGATTGTATAGGGGCCAAGAAAGTTTGCCTCCAGTTTGCCACCCTTTCGTTGTTGGCTCCTTATATTTTGCCTCCACACTCTGTCCCCCACTTTGAATTTGTGCAGGACTTTCTTGGCTTTTGTTTGTCGCTTAACCCTTTCCTGTGAAGCTCTGGTATTTATATGAGCCTCAGTTAAAACCTCACTGATGGTAATAGCCGATTCAGTTAATTCCTCAATTGACATTGTGCCCTCCACACTCTTGTCAATCTGAAAAAAATGTAGGACAATAGTTAAAAAAATTGCTACCCACTTATCATTAATTATAATTATTGAAATAATGTAACAATCTGCAGTTACCCGATAGTGCTCAGGTATTTCGGAAGGGTAACGGGCCTCTCTTCCAAACATTAAAAAGTATGGCGAGTACTTCGTTGTCATCTGCCGCTTTGTGCGAAGCCCAAACATAACGGCATCCAGGTGCTTGTCCCATTCATTGGGCTTGTCTTTGACAAGCTTGCAAAGGGATCTGACAATATAATAACATTGTTTTCAGTTTCAAAGCAATTAAGAAAGAGCTTTTACATTCATGCATCTGGTAGACATTTTGATCCCACTTAAATAATAAGTGTATTCAGTGTGTACATAATCATTACTTGCATTAGCAAGGAACTGAATCCCTGGATTTTGCATTTCTATCATCATGCGCTACATGTAGAAATACATAAAATGCTTTATGCAGGAAACAGCCAGGGGATTATCATCTAGTTCTTTGCAATGTTGTGGTCAGTCAGTGTGAAGAGAATTAGAATTAAAATAATATGTTTATACCTCTGTATTGTTGCGTTCATTCTTTCCACAAGCCCGTTGGTCTGTGGGTGGTAGGGTGCGCACAATGACCTTTTAATATTTAGGACTTTGCAGATATGACTGTTCAGCTGCAATTTTATAAATGAAAACAGTTTATTAAAGTTCTCAGGGAAAATATGAAAGGTGTGTATATTGAAAAAAGTTGCCAAAAAGTTTAATAATTTATCATTACTTTTTTATGTGTGAACATGTATGACTTACTGAGTTTACAAACTCTTTTCCCTGGTCTGTGAGGACTCTCTTAGGTGCCTCAAACTGATGCACAAATTTTAAAAGGCAGTCTGCAACCTCCCTGGCAGCCTTTGTTTTGAGGGGATAAGCCTGGGGCCACTTGGTCATATAATCAATGATGACGCAAATGTATTGGTTGCCATTGTCCGTCAATGCTAATTTGCCTATCAGATCCATCCCCACAAGCTCGAAAGGCTGTGTAACCTAGAGTTAATTAAATAGAAACAAAATAATGTACTGGAATTTTAAGAAGTATAAATTAAGTATTTTTGGGAATGATCAAACTGTTCTTATTTAATTATATAACTTAATTGTTATTTCTAATTAAATTCTAAAAAATAAGAATAAATTAATGTGTGATGGAAAGGCATACCACAATTGGAGTGCATTCACTTTGTTCCTTTACTGATGATCTGCTTGCCTGACATGGTCCACACTGTGCCACCTGTGATCAAAACAGCATTATGTTGGAAATTATTGGCATTTTATCATATTGTAAAAGTAGTAATTCTGTACATGTTATTACCCAGGTGTCAATGTCCTTTGACATGCCAGGCCAGTAAAATCGTATAGATATTGCATTCCTTGTTTTTTTTTGTCCAGTGTGAGCTCCGAGGCTGCTTGCATGGAACTCCTCAAAAATTGTGTTTGCCTGTTCTGCCCCACACACAACTCTTACTTTAAGTTGTTGTTTTGTGCCTTTGTGGCGAAGGTAATACAATTCCCCATCTATGAAAAGAAAAAATAGACCATATTTAGTGAAGAAAATTGTGTCATATACAATAAAAATAGACAAACAGACAGTGTATATGTATATATATATATATATTATAATATTATATATAATATATGTTTTTTTTATATCAGTTTGACTACACCCGTGTGTGCATATTAATGATAATTCGATCCGTTTGACATTCTATCATTTTTTTTTTTTCTGCCAGGCACATTTTTTCAATTCCAAACCACACCAATCTTAATAACTACTATTAATTTTGTATGTAATCATTTATAAGTGATATATAATTGTCCATGAAGGCTGGTAGTGAAAACTCCTTGTATTCAGGTGTGCAGAATTATTAGGTATGTTTTATTTTATTGATAAAATGAGCCAAAAAAGAGGTTTAAGTCAGACTGAAAAGTCAAAAATGATTAAATCCCTATGAGAAATATTCAAAACTAATGCAATGCAGAGACCCACCAAATCCTCTTGTACCACTTTTTGAAGAATCTATCTTCAAGAATCATGCAATAAGTTTTAGGAGTCTTCATGTGTTTCACAATGCATCAGCATGTTATTCTTATTAAGTGAGTCATATTTTATATAGCCATGTTAATTTTGTAAGTGGTAAATTTTTTGGATGTGTGCCAGCTTTAAAATGCTTCAGTCTGTATGGTCACCCTATGGCATAGTGTTATGTTTGAAAAACCAAGTAATTTATACTGCTAGCCATATAAATTTCCATAAATAGGAAATTACGAAAGAGTGGGGAATTACCTCAAAATGTCTAGTCCATATCTTACTATTTATGTTGTAATACAATTTTTTAGATAAAACGTATGAGGCAAACTTTTTTGATGGTGATGATTCAACTTTTAATTTTTATTTTTTTAATGTGTGCATTGTTTAATCATGCATGTCCTCACATTGGATAGCGTACGTTGCAGGCAACTATAAACTAGTATAATCTGTACTTTATTGAACAGAAAAGTACGAACACAAAAAGCAGGCCTATAAAGCACATGCACCTGGTCTGACTTTTAGCATATGATCAAATTTTAACATCAAATTTCAGACCATTTTTAAAAAGAGAATTGATAACATAATTCAAAAAATTATGAACATTAGATTTTATGAGTCTTACCTTGGAGGTCAAACGTGTTGGCCTTTTTTCTCAAATTTGCTTTCTCTGTTTTGGAATACCCATCAGGGTATGAACCATTTGTTTTATAATTTAATATTTGTTTGTATATGGCTGGATCCTTGTTAATGACCAAACAAATTCAACAAAATAACCCAGCACAATCAAGAAACGTCTGCCAGCTTAAATGCACAAGAGTGGTCTCCCTCAGGGATTTAGTATAGTGGAATTATTCCCTTAAGAAAATGAACCATGTTTTTTCATAATAAAAGTGTAGTAACCATTGTTTTTGGTTCATTGATTAATTTTGGCCTATTGATAATTTTTTTTTAAATTCTAGTAAAACCATGGTTAAATTTGCATAAGGGTAGGTATCCACAGGTAATGTTAAATGCATTAAAAATGTAAAAACACATCTTTTCACATAGAAAAGTGTCTACCAAAAACATACATGCAAATATATTGTAAACTGGAATATGACTATATACAGTATTTATACATTTGTAGCACATATGAGATTAGGATGCAGAGACTCATTGTGCATATTATCTTGGGAATCAAGTGGAAACAATGACCAATTTAGTAACAACAACATAAGCTCTAAATATACAGAGTACAGTACATATACAACACTATTCTTTAATGTATTGTATGTAATGTAAATAGTCATCTTCACACAACAGGCTCTCATCGTGTAGTAATCAGTTAGTCACAGTCACCTCGGTGGGTGTGTGGGGGGGGGGGGGGGGGAGAATTTATCTTGAGACACCAGCTAAGGAACTTCATCTTAACAATATAAAAAAGAATATTGAATATTGAAAAGAATTATAAAATAAGAAAAAGCATTTCAATTAGAGGGAGGAAATCACCTCAATCATAACTTACTGTATTACCAACACAAGGAAGACAGTTGTAATAAAAACGATTTTATTAACAAAATACTAATTCAATACTACTAATACAAATACTATACTACTATTCAATGAAACTGCTAAAGTACTGCAATGCTAAAGGATGGTAAAGATAGAGTACTTCAAAGTACTTAAATACAAGTGATCATAATATGCAAATGTTCTCTGATATGTAATAGTGTGAAGACCTGATGTCTAATTTAAACTAATTGAATAACAATTTGTTAAACATCTGATAAACTGATATGTTAAATCATAGCCAGTTAACAAGAACATACACTGACAATATACGCTAAAAAGAGGTTTGGTTAGTGATCCACAACTGGGTGTCCTTAGGAGTTTTATGGTCGCTGTGGCCTGAACCTCAGGAATGACAGTAGATGGGATTTGGTGATAAGGTGAAACTTTATGGACCAGTGGAAATGTCTCATCCCAGTCGAATACTGAGGTTCGATCCAACAAACTCATTAGTTCAGGTTAGAAAAAAAAAAATAGAGTCCCGATATAGCAAACCATTCACCACAATGGCAGTCAGAGACCAAATAAACTAATTGTGGAGACACATCTGGTCCTGTAGAATACCTGCAAAAAAGCACAAGTGTTCATATTCAATAATAAGCATTTATTATAGGGGGGTATGATTTTGGCAGCACTGCCAAATTCATACCCCCCCCGATGATATCAAGTTTGCTGGGTCAGAGACCAAATAAACTCATTGTGGAGACACATCTGGTCCTGTAGAATACCTGCAAAAAAGCACAAGTGTTCATATTCAATAATAAGCATTTAATACAGGGGGGTATGATTTTGGCAGCACTGCTGAATTCATACCCCCCCTAATGATATCAAGTTTGCTGGGTCAGAGACCAAATAAACTCATTGTGGTGACACATCTGGTCCTGTAGAATATCTGCAAAAAAGCACAAGTGTTCATATTCAATAATAAGCATTTATTATAGGGGGGTATGATTTTGGCAGCACTGCCAAATTCATACCCCCCCCGATGATATCAAGTTTGCTGGGTCAGAGACCAAATAAACTCATTGTGGTGACACATCTGGTCCTGTAGAATATCTGCAAAAAAGCACAAGTGTTCATATTCAATAATAAGCATTTAATACAGGGGGGTGTGATTTTGGCAGCACTGCCGAATTCATACCCCCTAATGATATCCAGTTTGCTGGGTCAGAGAACCATAAAACTCATTGTGGTGACACATCTGGTCCTGTAGAATACCTGCAAAAAGCACAAGTGTTTAGATTCAATAATAAGCATTTAATACAGGGGGGTATGATTTTGGCAGCACTGCTGAATTCATACCCCCCCTAATGATATCCAGTTTGCTGGGTCAGAGAACCATAAAACTCATTCTGGTGACACATCTGGTCCTGTAGAATACCTGCAAAAAAGCACAAGTATTTAGATTCAATAAAAAGCATTTAATACAGGGGGGTATGATTTCGGCAGCACTGCAGAATTCATACTCCCCCTAAAGATATCAAGTTTGCTGGGTCAGAGACCAAATAAACTAATTGTGGAGACACATCTGGTCCTGTAAAATACCTGCAAAAAAGCACAAGTGTTCAAATTCAATAATAAGCATTTAATACAGGGGGATATGATTTTGGCAGCACTGCCGAATTCATACCCCCCTAATGATATCCAGTTTGCTGGGTCAGAGAACCATAAAACTCATTCTGGTGACACATCTGGTCCTGTAGAATACCTGCAAAAAAGCACAAGTGTTCATATTCAATAATAAGCATTTATTATAGGGGGGTATGATTTTGGCAGCACTGCCAAATTCATACCCCCCCCGATGATATCAAGTTTGCTGGGTCAGAGACCAAATAAACTCATTGTGGTGACACATCTGGTCCTGTAGAATATCTGCAAAAAAGCACAAGTGTTCATATTCAATAATAAGCATTTAATACAGGGGGGTGTGATTTTGGCAGCACTGCCGAATTCATACCCCCTAATGATATCCAGTTTGCTGGGTCAGAGACCAAATAAACTCATTGTGGAGACACATCTGGTCCTGTAGAATACCTGCAAAAAAGCACAAGTGTTCATATTCAATAATAAGCATTTAATACAGGGGGGTATGATTTTGGCAGCACTGCCGAATTCATACCCCCCCTAATGATATAAAGTTTGCTGGATCAGAGACCAAATAAACTCATTGTGGTGACACATCTGGTCCTGTAGAATATCTGCAAAAAAGCACAAGTGTTCATATTCAATAATAAGCATTTAATACAGGGGGGTGTGATTTTGGCAGCACTGCCGAATTCATACCCCCCTAATGATATCCAGTTTGCTGGGTCAGAGAACCATAAAACTCATTGTGGTGACACATCTGGTCCTGTAGAATACCTGCAAAAAAGCACAAGTGGTTAGATTCAATAATAAGCATTTAATACAGGGGGGTATGATTTCGGCAGCACTGCCGAATTCATACCCCCCTAATGATATCCAGTTTGCTGGGTCAGAGACCAAATAAACTCATTGTGGAGACACATCTGGTCCTGTAGAATACCTGCAAAAAAGCACAAGTGTTCATATTCAATAATAAGCATTTATTATAGGGGGGTATGATTTTGGCAGCACTGCCGAATTCATACCCCCTAATGATATCCAGTTTGCTGGTTCAGAGACCAAATAAACTCATTGTGAAGACACATCTGGTCCTGTAGAATACCTGCAAAAAAGCACAAGTGTTCATATTCAATAATAAGCATTTAATACAGGGGGGTATGATTTTGGCAGCACTGCCGAATTCATACCCCCCTAATGATATCCAGTTTGCTGGGTCAGAGAACCATAAAACTCATTGTGGTGACACATCTGGTCCTGTAGAATACCTGCAAAAAAGCACAAGTGTTCATATTCAATAATAAGCATTTAATACAGGGGGGTGTGATTTTGGCAGCACTGCCGAATTCATCCCCCCCTAATGATATCCAGTTTGCTGGGTCAGAGAACCATAAAACTCATTCTGGTGACACATCTGGTCCTGTAGAATACCTGCAAAAAAGCACAAGTGTTCATATTCAATAATAAGCATTTAATACAGGGGGGTGCCGGGCAGGGGGTATGAATTTGGCAGTGCTGCCAAAATCATACCCCCCTAATGATATCCAGTTTGCTGGGTCAGAGAACCATAAAACTCATTGTGGTGACACATCTGGTCCTGTAGAATACCTGCAAAAAAGCACAAGTGTTCATATTCAATAATAAGCATTTATTATAGGGGGGTATGATTTTGGCAGCACTGCCAAATTCATACCCCCCCCGATGATATCAAGTTTGCTGGGTCAGAGACCAAATAAACTCATTGTGGTGACACATCTGGTCCTGTAGAATACCTGCAAAAAAGCACAAGTGTTCATATTCAATAATAAGCATTTAATACAGGGGGGTATGATTTTGGCAGCACTGCCGAATTCATACCCCCCTAATGATATCCAGTTTGCTGGGTCAGAGACCAAATAAACTCATTGTGAAGACACATCTGGTCCTGTAGAATACCTGCAAAAAGCACAAGTGTTCATATTCAATAATAAGCATTTATTATAGGGGGGTATGATTTTGGCAGCACTGCCAAATTCATACCCCCCCCGATGATATCAAGTTTGCTGGGTCAGAGACCAAATAAACTCATTCTGGTGACACATCTGGTCCTGTAGAACACCTGCAAAAAAGCACAAGTGTTCATATTCAATAATAAGCATTTAATACAGGGGGGTATGATTTTGGCAGCACTGCCGAATTCATACCCCCCCCTAATGATATCCAGTTTGCTGGGTCAGAGAACCATAAAACTCATTGTGGTGACACATCTGGTCCTGTAGAATACCTGCAAAAAGCACAAGTGTTCATATTCAATAATAAGCATTTAATACAGGGGGGTATGATTTTGGCAGCACTGCCGAATTCATACCCCCCTAATGATATCCAGTTTGCTGGGTCAGAGAACCATAAAACTCATTGTGGTGACACATCTGGTCCTGTAGAATACCTGCAAAAAGCACAAGTGTTCATATTCAATAATAAGCATTTATTATAGGGGGGTATGATTTTGGCAGCACTGCCAAATTCATACCCCCCCCGATGATATCAAGTTTGCTGGGTCAGAGACCAAATAAACTCATTGTGGTGACACATCTGGTCCTGTAGAATATCTGCAAAAAAGCACAAGTGTTCATATTCAATAATAAGCATTTATTATAGGGGGGTATGATTTTGGCAGCACTGCCGAATTCATACCCCCCTAATGATATCCAGTTTGCTGGGTCAGAGAACCATAAAACTCATTGTGGTGACACATCTGGTCCTGTAGAATACCTGCAAAAAAGCACAAGTGGTTAGATTCAATAATAAGCATTTAATACAGGGGGGTATGATTTTGGCAGCACTGCTGAATTCATACCCCCCCTAATGATATCAAGTTTGCTGGGTCAGAGACCAAATAAACTCATTCTGGTGACACATCTAATCCTGTAGAATACCTGCAAAAAAAGCACAAGTGTTTAGATTCAATAATAAGCATTTAATACAGGGGGGTATGATTTTGGCAGCACTGCTGAATTCATACCCCCCTAATGATATCCAGTTTGCTGGGTCAGAGAACAAATAAACTCATTGTGGAGACACATCTGGTCTTGTAGAATACCTGCAAAAAAGCACAAGTGTTCATATTCAATAATAAGCATTTAATACAGGGGGGAGTGATTTTGGCAGCACTGCCGAATTCATACCCCCTAATGATATCCAGTTTGCTGGGTCAGAGAACAAATAAACTCATTGTGGAGACACATCTGGTCTTGTAGAATACCTGCAAAAAGCACAAGTGTTCATATTCAATAATAAGCATTTAATACAGGGGGGTGTGATTTTGGCAGCACTGCCGAATTCATACCCCCTAATGATATCCAGTTTGCTGGGTCAGAGAACAAATAAACTCATTGTGGAGACACATCTGGTCTTGTAGAATACCTGCAAAAAGCACAAGTGTTCATATTCAATAATAAGCATTTAATACAGGGGGGTATGATTTTGGCAGCACTGCCGAATTCATACCCCCCTAATGATATCCAGTTTGCTGGGTCAGAGAACCATAAAACTCATTCTGGTGACACATCTGGTCCTGTAGAACACCTGCAAAAAAGCACAAGTGTTCATATTCAATAAAAAGCATTTAATATAGGGGGGTATGATTTCGGCAGCACTGCCGAATTCATACCCCCCCCTAATGATATCCAGTTTGCTGGGTCAGAGAACAAATAAACTCATTGTGGAGACACATCTGGTCCTGTAGAATACCTGCAAAAAAGCACAAGTATTTAGATTCAATAAAAAGCATTTAATACAGGGGGGTATGATTTCGGCAGCACTGCAGAATTCATACTCCCCCTAAAGATATCAAGTTTGCTGGGTCAGAGACCAAATAAACTCACTGTGAAGACACATCTGGTCCTGTAGAATACCTGCAAAAAAGCACAAGTGGTCATATTCAATAATAAGCATTTAATACAGGGGGGTATGATTTTGGCAGCACTGCCGAATTCATACCCCCCCTAATGATATCCAGTTTGCTGGGTCAGAGACCAAATAAACTCATTCTGGTGACACATCTGGTCCTGTAGAACACCTGCAAAAAAGCACAAGTGTTTAGATTCAATAATAAGCATTTAATACAGGGGGGTGTGATTTTGGCAGCACTGCCGAATTCATACCCCCCCCTAATGATATCCAGTTTGCTGGTTCAGAGACCAAATAAACTCATTGTGAAGACACATCTGGTCCTGTAGAATACCTGCAAAAAGCACAAGTGTTCATATTCAATAATAAGCATTTAATATAGGGGGGTATGATTTTGGCAGCACTGCTGAATTCATACCCCCCTAATGATATCCAGTTTGCTGGGTCAGAGAACCATAAAACTCATTCTGGTGACATCTGGTCCTGTAGAATACCTGCAAAAAAGCACAAGTGGTTAGATTCAATAATAAGCATTTAATACAGGGGGGTATGATTTCGGCAGCACTGCCGAATTCATACCCCCCCTAATGATATCCAGTTTGCTGGGTCAGAGACCAAATAAACTAATTGTGGAGACACATCTGGTCCTGTAGAATACCTGCAAAAAGCACAAGTGTTCATATTCAATAATAAGCATTTAATACAGGGGGGTATGATTTTGGCAGCACTGCCGAATTCATACCCCCTAATGATATCCAGTTTGCTGGGTCAGAGAACCATAAAACTCATTGTGGTGACACATCTGGTCCTGTAGAATACCTGCAAAAAGCACAAGTGTTTAGATTCAATAATGAGCATTTAATATGGGGGGTATGATTTCGGCAGCGCTGCCGAATTCATACCCCCCCTAATGATATCAAGTTTGCTGGGTCAGAGACCAAATAAACTCATTGTGGTGACACATCTGGTCCTGTAGAATATCTGCAAAAAAGCACAAGTGTTCATATTCAATAATAAGCATTTATTATAGGGGGGTATGATTTTGGCAGCACTGCCAAATTCATACCCCCCCCGATGATATCAAGTTTGCTGGGTCAGAGACCAAATAAACTCATTGTGGTGACACATCTGGTCCTGTAGAATACCTGCAAAAAAGCACAAGTATTTAGATTCAATAAAAAGCATTTAATACAGGGGGGTATGATTTCGGCAGCACTGCAGAATTCATACTCCCCCTAAAGATATCAAGTTTGCTGGGTCAGAGACCAAATAAACTAATTGTGGAGACACATCTGGTCCTGTAGAATACCTGCAAAAAGCACAAGTGTTCATATTCAATAATAAGCATTTAATACAGGGGGGTATGATTTTGGCAGCACTGCCAAATTCATACCCCCCCCGATGATATCAAGTTTGCTGGGTCAGAGACCAAATAAACTCATTGTGGTGACACATCTGGTCCTGTAGAATATCTGCAAAAAAGCACAAGTGTTCATATTCAATAATAAGCATTTATTATAGGGGGGTATGATTTTGGCAGCACTGCCGAATTCATACCCCCTAATGATATCCAGTTTGCTGGGTCAGAGAACCATAAAACTCATTGTGGTGACACATCTGGTCCTGTAGAATATCTGCAAAAAAGCACAAGTGTTCATATTCAATAATAAGCATTTAATACAGGGGGGTGTGATTTTGGCAGCACTGCCGAATTCATACCCCCCTAATGATATCCAGTTTGCTGGGTCAGAGACCAAATAAACTCATTGTGAAGACACATCTGGTCCTGTAGAATACCTGCAAAAAAGCACAAGTGTTCATATTCAATAATAAGCATTTAATATAGGGGGGTATGATTTTAGGAGCCCCGCTGAATTCATATGGCATTCTATTGATATGCTCGATGTATAAGCACAAGGTCTTCACAGCTTTTCAGTGTTATCAGCATAAGGGCAGAGTAATTTAGACAGGTTTAACAAAACTCCTGAAATTGTTCTGCTCCCTAGCAAACACATTCCGTTTCATTATAAGGAATATTGCAATAGAGAAAATGAGCACTTGTAGTAAAAACAAACAAACAATAAAAGCACAGCTAAACAGTCCAAGTTGTAAATCATACAAGTTTAGTTAAATACATGATCAAAGACAAATACACAGTTAAATACACGATCAAACTGTCCAATACACAAATTTTAATTTAGTACTTACGCCTGTCTGTTTTCGCAACTGTCGGCATCGTATGACGTCATGCGCGCGCACGCGAGGGGAGTCAGATCCCGGCAGGGAGTCGGAATTCGGCACAACACCGGGCTACGTTCCTATCACTAATCACCCCCTTCTAGCGCAGACTGTTTCGCTGTCTGCCCTGTCTTCTGTTTCATCGACCTCGCGTGATGCGGACGCTCAGATTTCGGTGTGCCCCGTAAGGGCTTTGAGGATTTTCATTGACCGTTTGGCCAGCTTTCGGCAATCTGACCAGCTTTTCGTGTGCTACGGTGGTTGTGCGAAGGGCCGGGCCGTGTCAAAACAGAGACTTTCCCACTGGATTGTGGACGCTATCACGGCTGCTTATACGAGCCAAGGTTTGGAATACTCCTTTCACATTAGGGCCCACTCAACAAGAGCTATCTCCTCCTCCTGGGCGTGGTCGAGAGGTTTGTCTATTCAAGATATATGCTTTGCAGGCGGCTGGTCTTCTCAGAATACCTTCGTCAGGTTTTACAAGCTGGATGTTCAGTCCTTAGCCTCCCGAGTGCTGTCGGTGAGTGACTGATTCACGTTTATGCTACTTCTATTCGTGTGTTGCTGCCTCGATTATCATGTTATGAGTTATGCTGTTAACACCGCTATCTCTGTGCAGCCCCTGACAACAATGTTGTTGCTTCTGCCCTGTTCTCAGCACAGCCAACATTATTAAATTACCAGATATGCAAATTTCGTATACCTGGGCTTTAGACGCTCATTGGCTTATCTCCAACTATCAGCTGCGAGCCTGCCTAACAAGCGTCGCTATTGGTTGGGAATTATGTGTGTTCTATTTTTGCTGAGTGTGTAACTTGTACAGGCTGCTCGTAGCCTCTCTCACGGCGGGATTGCATATCGTTCCCATAACGGAGAAATATCTCCGTGATGTCTCGTGAAGCTCGAGAGGGAACGCTCCGGTTACTGTCGTAACCTCGGTTCCCTGAGAGCGGGAACGAGACATCACGGTGGTCGCCGTGTTCGCTACTCGATCAGCTAGAGCTGCGTTCAGTATCCGATTCTGACGTAATTGTCGCGTGCACCGCATTTTATACTGCCGCTTGAGCTCGTCAGTATTTGCATGCGGTTGCATACTTCGCGTCAATTGGCCAGTCATTTGGACTGGCGTTAGCCAATAGGACTTCAAGAAAGGTTGGAATGGAAGGAGTTCCCATAACGGAGAAATATCTCCGTGATGTCTCGTTCCCGCTCTCAGGGACCCGAGGTTACGACGGTAAACCCCCCGGGGGAAAGCCCCGGATTTTTTTTTTTTGTGTGCACCTGCAGTGAAGGATTCAAGAACGTGTAACAGTTGTGTTGTGTTTGTGGGAGAGAAAAAAAAAATCTACAAGTTTGCAAATTTTGTCTGTGACTTCAGATTTACTGATAAACATGTGTGGCTATTCTCTACAACTACAAATTCCGCTGTCACGCTCACTCAGTTGTTTTGCACCAAAAATACCTTCATACAAAGGACACATGTACCACGACCTGAAGGTGGACAGTTCTAGAATTATACTAAAAGGCTAAAGAAAATACTAAAAAAAAGTAACTGTCAATCAGATTGCAGAAGGCATGTAATAGACTGAGCAACAGGTTTTATTCATATTTTTCCTTATTTATTTATTTGTATTGATTTATTTATTGATAAATAACAATGCAACATACAACACCCATTATTTTTTTACATGTTCAAAATATGCTGTGGATTGGTTTGAAGATAAACTTGGGTCAAATATCAAGACGGTCTGTTTTTGGAATTCTTATATCGCTATTTTATGTTGTTAGTAAAAAAAAAAAAAGCGTTGTCTTGACGCCTTGACGCGCACCCTGATCATGCTAGAATGTAATTGGATAACGCCTGAGCACGTGACATGCGGAAGCGTCGCAGCTCGAGCATGTCTCATCGGCGTGACCTACACAAGTTCATCTTTTTGTAACAGAAAAGGAGTAATTGATTGTTGAAAAGCTCAAATGGACCCCAACTTACAGTTCTGGCAAAGCAATGGGCAGGTACGTGTGTGATGTCGCGTACTCAGTGAAACTCAAGTTTTGATTTAAATGTCTTAATGAAAATGATATCAGCCACAAACAATTTAATAAATTCATAATTTTGCAGTCTTTTCTAAGCAGACTGCGTCTCTGGTTCAAATTCCTCGACCCCAGTTCTGTGTTGTCATCACAGGTGAGTTGCTGCGTCGCTACATCAGCTCGTGTACATTACAATAGATCATGAATCACCCCACTACAGTACAGTACAGTACAGGCTTCTAATACAAATCCTAGATTCACAGTGTCACGTGCACTAGACACGATGAAATGAACGCTGGGATATTTGTTCCTTGCTTATAACATTGTTTACATTAATAAATGACAGCAAAATACCCAATGCTTTTTTTCTCCTTAGGCTGAAATTGAGCTGGCCCGGACACTTCTTCAGAATGAGGGACATACACAAAGAAATGAAAAAGTAGGCTGCTTAATATGTTTAGTATTTATTTGTTTATTAATTTAACTTCTCTTACTTTAGTATCAATTTAAAAACTTGACAGTGTTCCTTTATTTCTCTCTCTAGGTTGCTAATGCCTGGATACTGTCTCTTGTAAGTTCCTATGAATTTTTTTTTTTCGCGGGCATGACTTAACAATAGATACCGATTCTTCAGACATGGGACAAAATTGGCTAGAGAACTAAAATAATAAATTATTTTGGATTAAACTGTTCACCTATGTTTTAGTGCAATCTCCTGCTTCTTCCATTGTGTCACAAACAAAGTATAATTATATAAATAGATTCAAATGGAACATTTGTGTATGATTTCCACTGCAACGTGTAATCACAGGTAAAAGTGTGGGACATGTCTGTCCCGTTTAGTCAATGACATGTTGGTTACAGCCGTGACTGGCTGTCCAAATGTGGTTTTAAGACACAGTTTGATTTTGCCCTAAACTAAAACATTAACATTTTTATACATTTCACACATGTTTCGTCATTAACATTGTTACACTTTTTTTCAGTCATCTGTCCATCCTGATACTGGAGCTGTAATCTCACCAGTGTTTCGTTCTCAAGGTACAGTAACAAACTTGAAGGTTTGTGTCCATAGAGATATTGCTTCATTAATGTGAAGCAATTTACATTCATCTGAACTGAATTTTTTTTTTATTTTGGTCCTCTGATGACACATCTATTTCTTTTTTGTTTTCAGTTTTTCTACCTATATCTGCTCCCTTGGTGAGTTCTAAAATAAAATAAAAAGTAACAAATAAATAAATTAGATTGAGAATTGAGAAATAAGCAAATGTAAATTTGGTAGACAAAGGTATATACAGTGGTGGCCAAAATTATTAGAACACTATTATTTTCACCAGCTAAAAAATTGTCAAAATGATTTTAAGTCAGTTGTTTCTAGTTTTTGCTGTATTGTGTCAGTAGGAAATATCAGTTTACATTACCAAAGATTCATTTTGCCATTAATTGTAATAATCCAGCGAGATTTTTGTTTGCACAAGGAGTCTGACAACAGCCAGTGCTGCACACAGAGATCTGATCTGATCATCATGCAGTCTGTCTGGAATACATGAAGAAACAGAACAAACTGAAACAGACTAAATCCAGAAGAACTGTGTCTCCAAGAATCTACCTGCAAAGTTACAGTACTGTTAAAAGTTTTAGGCACTTGTTTAAAAAATGCTGTGAAATGAGTATGCTGTCAAAAATAATGTCATAAATAGATTTTCTTTATCAATTAACTTCTATTAACTAAATCAAATCAATATTTGGTGTAACCACCCTTTGCGTTTAAAGCAGCTTTTGCCCTAAGTGCACTTGCGCATAGTTTTTCAGGTAGCTTTGCAGGTAGGTTTCTTGAAGCATCTTGGAGACGTTGCCACAGTTCTTCTGGATTTAGTCTGTCTCAGTTTGTTCTGTTTTTTCATGTCATTCCAGACAGACTGGATGCAGATTAGATCTTTGTGTGGAGCACTGGCTGTTGTCAAACAAAAATCTCACTGGATTATTACAATTAATGGTAAAATTAATGTTTGGAAATGTAAACTGATATTTCCTGCTGACACACTGCTTTAAAACCATTTTTTTAGGCTGGTTAAATACTAGTGTTTCTAATACTTTTTGTCACCACACTAGATATAATATATATATATATATATATATATATAGTCTCTCTCTGAATGAAAGATCCCACGCTGTTTTTATTTCTAGCAGGTTGTTTGCAAGTTGATACCCCCACCAAGGGCGTAAACCTGCTTGTTTCTGCAAGTAAGTACATTTTACACATTTCAAAACATTAATTTTGCCATTATTTGTAATAATCCAGTGAGATTTTTGTTTGCACAAGGAGTCCGACAACAGCTAGTGCTCCACACAGAGATCTGATCTCAACATCATCCAGTCTGTCTGGAATGACATTAAGAAACAGAACAAACTGAGACAGACTAAATCCATAAGAACTGTGGCAACGTCTCTGAGACGCCTGAAGAATCCTACCTGCAAAGCTACCTGGAAAACTATGCGCAAGTCTACCTAGGGCAAAAGCTGCTTTAAACGCAAAGGATGGTCTCACCAAATGTTGATTTAATTTAGTTAATAAAAGTTGATTGATAAAGGAAATCTATTTATGACATTATTTTTTGACAGCATCCCCATTTTACAGAATTTTTACACAAGTGCCTAAAACTTTAAAAAGCACTGTAGCTTTGCAGGAGGTTTCTTGAAGCCACAGTTCTTCTGGATTGAGTCTGTCTCAGTTTGTTCTGTTTCTTCATGTCATTCTAGACAGACTGGATGATGATGAAATCATATCTCTGTGAAGAGCAATGGCTGGTGTCAGACTCCTTGTGCAAGCAAAAGTCTCACTGGATTATTACAATTCATGGCAAAATGAATGTTTGGAACTGTTTAAACTGATATTTTCCTACTGACACACTACAGCAAAAGATAGAAATAACTGACTTAAAACAATTTTTAGCTGGTGAAAATATTAATGTTCTAATAATTTTGGCCACCACTGTATATACCTTTGTCTACCAAATTTACATTTGCTTATTTCTCAATTCTCAATCTAATTTATTTATTTGTTACTTTTTATTTTATTTTAGAACTCACCAAGGGAGCAGATATAGGTAGAAAAACTGAAAACAAAAAAGAAATAGATGTGTCATCAGAGGACCAAAATAAAAAAAAAATTCAGTTCAGATGAATGTAAATTGCTTCACATTAATGAAGCAATATCTCTATGGACACAAACCTTCAAGTTTGTTACTGTACCTTGAGAACGAAACACTGGTGAGATTACAGCTCCAGTATCAGGATGGACAGATGACTGAAAAAAAGTGTAACAATGTTAATGACGAAACATGTGTGAAATGTATAAAAATGTTAATGTTTTAGTTTAGGGCAAAATCAAACTGTGTCTTAAAACCACATTTGGACAGCCAGTCACGGCTGTAACCAACATGTCATTGACTAAACGGGACAGACATGTCCCACACTTTTACCTGTGATTACACGTTGCAGTGGAAATCATACACAAATGTTCCATTTGAATCTATTTATATAATTATACTTTGTTTGTGACACAATGGAAGAAGCAGGAGATTGCACTAAAACATAGGTGAACAGTTTAATCCAAAATAATTTATTATTTTAGTTCTCTAGCCAATTTTGTCCCATGTCTGAAGAATCGGTATCTATTGTTAAGTCATGCCCGCGAAAAAAAAAAATTCATAGGAACTTACAAGAGACAGTATCCAGGCATTAGCAACCTAGAGAGAGAAATAAAGGAACACTGTCAAGTTTTTAAATTGATACTAAAGTAAGAGAAGTTAAATTAATAAACAAATAAATACTAAACATATTAAGCAGCCTACTTTTTCATTTCTTTGTGTATGTCCCTCATTCTGAAGAAGTGTCCGGGCCAGCTCAATTTCAGCCTAAGGAGAAAAAAAGCATTGGGTATTTTGCTGTCATTTATTAATGTAAACAATGTTATAAGCAAGGAACAAATATCCCAGCGTTCATTTCATCGTGTCTAGTGCACGTGACACTGTGAATCTAGGATTTGTATTAGAAGCCTGTACTGTACTGTACTGTAGTGGGGTGATTCATGATCTATTGTAATGTACACGAGCTGATGTAGCGACGCAGCAACTCACCTGTGATGACAACACAGAACTGGGGTCGAGGAATTTGAACCAGAGACGCAGTCTGCTTAGAAAAGACTGCAAAATTATGAATTTATTAAATTGTTTGTGGCTGATATCATTTTCATTAAGACATTTAAATCAAAACTTGAGTTTCACTGAGTACGCGACATCACACACGTACCTGCCCATTGCTTTGCCAGAACTGTAAGTTGGGGTCCATTTGAGCTTTTCAACAATCAATTACTCCTTTTCTGTTACAAAAAGATGAACTTGTGTAGGTCACGCCGATGAGACATGCTCGAGCTGCGACGCTTCCGCATGTCACGTGCTCAGGCGTTATCCAATTACATTCTAGCATGATCAGGGTGCGCGTCAAGGCGTCAAGACAACGCTTTTTTTTTTTTTACTAACAACATAAAATAGCGATATAAGAATTCCAAAAACAGACCGTCTTGATATTTGACCCAAGTTTATCTTCAAACCAATCCACAGCATATTTTGAACATGTAAAAAAATAATGGGTGTTGTATGTTGCATTGTTATTTATCAATAAATAAATCAATACAAATAAATAAATAAGGAAAAATATGAATAAAACCTGTTGCTCAGTCTATTACATGCCTTCTGCAATCTGATTGACAGTTACTTTTTTTTAGTATTTTCTTTAGCCTTTTAGTATAATTCTAGAACTGTCCACCTTCAGGTCGTGGTACATGTGTCCTTTGTATGAAGGTATTTTTGGTGCAAAACAACTGAGTGAGCGTGACAGCGGAATTTGTAGTTGTAGAGAAAAGCCACACATGCTATCAGTAATCTGAAGTCACAGACAAAAGGTGCAAACTTGTAGATATTTTTTTCTCTCCCACAAAAACAACACAACAGTTACACGTTCTTGAATACTTCACTGCAGGTGCACAAATCCTCCGGTTACTGTCTTAAACTCGGTCCCTGAGAGCGGGAAACGAGACATCACTGAGTATTTCTCGTTATGGAACCCCTTCCCTTCCAACCCTTCCTGAAGTCCTATTGGCTCCCGCCAGTCAAATGACTGCCCAAAAAATTTTTTTGACGCGAAGTCTGCACCCGCATGCAAATACTGACGATCTCAAGCGCAGTATAAAATGCGGTGCACGCGACACTTACGTCAGAATCGGATTTTACTGAACGCAGCTCATCTGATCAGTATCGAACACGGCGACCTCCGTGATGTCTTGGTCCCGCTTTCAGGGAACCGAGGTTACGATAGTAACTGGAGCGTTCCCTCTCGAGCTTTCACGTGACATCACGGAGATATTTCTCCGTTATGGGAACGATATGCAATCCCGCCGTGAGAGAGGCTACGAGAAGCCTGTACAAGTTACACACTCAGCGAAGATGGAACACACACAATTCCCAACCAATAGTGACGCTTGTTAGGCGGGCTCGCAGCTGATAGGTAGAGATAAGCCAATGAGCGTCTAAAACCCAGGTATACAAAATTTGCATATCTGGCCAGTAATAACGCAAGCTGCGCTGAGAACAGGGCAGAAACAACAACAGTATTGAGAGGGGGGCTGCACAGAGATAACTGTGTTAAGCAGCATAACACATAACATGATAATCGAGGCAGCAACACACAAATAGAGGTAGCATAAACGTGAATCAGTCACTCACCGACATCACTTGGGAGGCTAAGGACTGAGCGTCTAGCTTGTAAAACCTGGCGAAGGTATTCTGTGAGGACCAGCCGGCTGCAAAGCATATATCTTGGATAGACATACCTCTCGACCACGCCCAGGGGGAGGCGATAGCTCTTGTTGAGTGGGCCTTAATGTGAAAGGGGCATTCCAAACCTTGGCTCGTATAAGCAGCCGTGATAGCGTCCACAATCCAGTGGGAAAGCCTCCTTTTTGACACGGCCCGGCCCTTCGCACAACCACCGTAGCACACGAAAAGCTGGTCAGATTGCCGAAAGTTGGCCGAACGTTCAATGTAAATCCTCAAAGCCCTGACGGGCACACCGAAGTCTGAGCGTCCGCAACACGCGAGGTCGATGACTCAGAAGACATGGCAGACAGCGAAACAGTCTGCGCTCTGAAGGGAGTAGATAGTGATTTAGGCACGTAGCCCGTTGTTGTGCCGAATTCCGACTCCCTGCCGGGATCTGACTCCCCTCGCGTGCGCGCGCATGACGTCATACGATGCCGACAGTTGCGAAAACAGACAGGCGTAAGTACTAAATTAAAATTTGTGTATTGGACAGTTTGATCGTGTATTTAACTGTGTATTTGTCTTTGATCATGTATTTAACTAGACTGGTATGATTTACAACTTGGACTGTTTAGCTGTGCTTTTATTGTTTGTTTTTACTACAAGTGCTCATTTTCTCTATTGCAATATTCCTTATGAAACAGAATGTGTTTGTTAGGGAGCAGAACAATTTCAAATGTTTTGTTAAATCTGTCTAAATTACTCTGCCCTTATGCTGATAACACTGAAAAGCTGTGAAGACCTTGTGCTTATGCATCGAGCATATCAATAGAATGCCATATGAATTCTGCAGTGCTGCCAAAATCATACCCCCCTGTATTAAATGCTTATTATTGAATATGAACACTTGTGCTTTTTTGCAGGTATTCTACAGGACCAGATGTGTCTTCACAATGAGTTTATTTGGTCTCTGACCCAGCAAACTGGATATCATTAGGGGGGTATGAATTCGGCAGTGCTGCCAAAATCATACCCCCCTGTATTAAATGCTTATTATTGAATATGAACACTTGTGCTTTTTTGCAGGTATTCTACAGGACCAGATGTGTCACCACAATGAGTTTTATGGTTCTCTGACCCAGCAAACTGGATATCATTAGGGGGGTATGAATTCGGCAGTGCTGCCAAAATCATACCCCCCTGTATTAAATGCTTATTATTGAATCTGACCACTTGTGCTTTTTTGCAGGTATTCTACAGGACCAGATGTGTCTTCACAATGAGTTTATTTGGTCTCTGACCCAGCAAACTGGATATCATTAGGGGGGGATGAATTCGGCAGTGCTGCCAAAATCATACCCCCCTATAGTAAATGCTTATTATTGAATATGAACACTTGTGCTTTTTGCAGGTATTCTACAGGACCAGATGTGTCTCCACAATGAGTTTTATGGTTCTCTGACCCAGCAAACTGGATATCATTAGGGGGGGTATGAATTCGGCAGTGCTGCCGAAATCATACCCCCCTGTATTAAATGCTTATTATTGAATCTAACCACTTGTGCTTTTTTGCAGGTATTCTACAGGACCAGATGTGTCACCACAATGAGTTTTATGGTTCTCTGACCCAGCAAACTGGATATCATTAGGGGGTATGAATTCGGCAGTGCTGCCAAAATCATATCCCCCTGTATTAAATGCTTATTATTGAATATGACCACTTGTGCTTTTTTGCAGGTATTCTACAGGACCAGATGTGTCTTCACAATGAGTTTTATGGTTCTCTGACCCAGCAAACTGGATATCATTAGGGGGGTATGAATTCGGCAGTGCTGCCAAAATCATACCCCCCTGTATTAAATGCTTATTATTGAATATGAACACTTGTGCTTTTTTGCAGGTATTCTACAGGACCAGATGTGTCACCACAATGAGTTTTATGGTTCTCTGACCCAGCAAACTGGATATCATTAGGGGGGGGTATGAATTCGGCAGTGCTGCCGAAATCATACCCCCCTATATTAAATGCTTTTTATTGAATATGAACACTTGTGCTTTTTTGCAGGTATTCTACAGGACCAGATGTGTCTCCACAATGAGTTTATTTGGTCTCTGACCCAGCAAACTGGATATCATTAGGGGGGGTATGAATTCGGCAGTGCTGCCGAAATCATACCCCCCTGTATTAAATGCTTATTATTGAATTTGAACACTTGTGCTTTTTTGCAGGTATTTTACAGGACCAGATGTGTCTCCACAATTAGTTTATTTGGTCTCTGACCCAGCAAACTTGATATCTTTAGGGGGAGTATGAATTCTGCAGTGCTGCCGAAATCATACCCCCCTGTATTAAATGCTTTTTATTGAATCTAAATACTTGTGCTTTTTTGCAGGTATTCTACAGGACCAGATGTGTCTTCACAATGAGTTTATTTGGTCTCTGAACCAGCAAACTGGATATCATTAGGGGGGGGTATGAATTCGGCAGTGCTGCCAAAATCATACCCCCCTATATTAAATGCTCATTATTGAATCTAAACACTTGTGCTTTTTTGCAGGTGTTCTACAGGACCAGATGTGTCACCAGAATGAGTTTTATGGTTCTCTGACCCAGCAAACTGGATATCATTAGGGGGGGTATGAATTCGGCAGTGCTGCCAAAATCATATCCCCCTGTATTAAATGCTTATTATTGAATTTGAACACTTGTGCTTTTTTGCAGGTATTTTACAGGACCAGATGTGTCTCCACAATGAGTTTATTTGGTCTCTGACCCAGCAAACTGGATATCATTAGGGGGGTATGAATTCGGCAGTGCTGCCAAAATCATACCCCCCTGTATTAAATGCTTATTATTGAATATGAACACTTGTGCTTTTTGCAGGTATTCTACAGGACCAGATGTGTCTTCACAATGAGTTTATTTGGTCTCTGACCCAGCAAACTGGATATCATTAGGGGGGGTATGAATTCGGCAGTGCTGCCAAAATCATACCCCCCTGTATTAAATGCTTATTATTGAATATGAACACTTGTGCTTTTTGCAGGTATTCTACAGGACCAGATGTGTCACCACAATGAGTTTTATTGTTCTCTGACCCAGCAAACTGGATATCATTAGGGGGGGGTATGAATTCGGCAGTGCTGCCAAAATCACTCCCCCCTGTATTAAATGCTTATTATTGAATATGAACACTTGTGCTTTTTTGCAGGTATTCTACAGGACCAGATGTGTCACCACAATGAGTTTTATGGTTCTCTGACCCAGCAAACTGGATATCATTAGGGGGGTATGAATTCGGCAGTGCTGCCGAAATCATATCCCCCTGTATTAAATGCTTATTATTGAATTTGAACACTTGTGCTTTTTTGCAGGTATTCTACAGGACCAGATGTGTCTCCACAATGAGTTTATTTGGTCTCTGACCCAGCAAACTGGATATCATTAGGGGGGTATGAATTCGGCAGTGCTGCCGAAATCATACCCCCCTGTATTAAATGCTTATTATTGAATCTAAACACTTGTGCTTTTTTGCAGGTATTCTACAGGACCAGATGTGTCTTCACAGTGAGTTTATTTGGTCTCTGACCCAGCAAACTTGATATCATTGGGGGGTGTATGAATTCGACAGTGCTGCCAAAACCATTCCCCCCTATATTAAATGCTTTTTATTGAATATGAACACTTGTGCTTTTTGCAGGTATTCTACAGGACCAGATGTGTCTCCACAATGAGTTTATTTGTTCTCTGACCCAGCAAACTGGATATCATTAGGGGGGTATGAATTCGGCAGTGCTGCCGAAATCATACCCCCCTGTATTAAATGCTTTTTATTGAATCTAAATACTTGTGCTTTTTTGCAGGTATTCTACAGGAACAGATGTGTCTTCACAATGAGTTTATTTGGTCTCTGAACCAGCAAACTGGATATCATTAGGGGGGGGTATGAATTCGGCAGTGCTGCCGAAATCATATCCCCCTGTATTAAATGCTTATTATTGAATCTAAACACTTGTGCTTTTTGCAGGTATTCTACAGGACCAGATGTGTCTCCACAATGAGTTTATTTGGTCTCTGACCCAGCAAACTTGATATCTTTAGGGGGAGTATGAATTCTGCAGTGCTGCCGAAATCATACCCCCCTGTATTAAATGCTTTTTATTGAATCTAAATACTTGTGCTTTTTTGCAGGTATTCTACAGGAACAGATGTGTCTTCACAATGAGTTTATTTGGTCTCTGAACCAGCAAACTGGATATCATTAGGGGGGGGTATGAATTCGGCAGTGCTGCCGAAATCATATCCCCCTGTATTAAATGCTTATTATTGAATTTGAACACTTGTGCTTTTTTGCAGGTATTTTACAGGACCAGATGTGTCTCCACAATTAGTTTATTTGGTCTCTGACCCAGCAAACTTGATATCTTTAGGGGGAGTATGAATTCTGCAGTGCTGCCGAAATCATACCCCCCTGTATTAAATGCTTATTATTGAATATGAACACTTGTGCTTTTTTGCAGGTGTTCTACAGGACCAGATGTGTCACCAGAATGAGTTTTATGGTTCTCTGACCCAGCAAACTGGATATCATTAGGGGGGGTATGAATTCAGCAGTGCTGCCAAAATCATACCCCCCTGTATTAAATGCTTATTATTGAATCTGACCACTTGTGCTTTTTTGCAGGTATTCTACAGGACCAGATGTGTCTTCACAGTGAGTTTATTTGGTCTCTGACCCAGCAAACTTGATATCTTTAGGGGGAGTATGAATTCTGCAGTGCTGCCGAAATCATACCCCCCTGTATTAAATGCTTTTTATTGAATCTAAATACTTGTGCTTTTTTGCAGGTATTCTACAGGACCAGATGTGTCTCCACAATGAGTTTATTTGGTCTCTGACCCAGCAAACTGGATATCATTAGGGGGGTATGAATTCGGCAGTGCTGCCAAAATCATACCCCCCTGTATTAAATGCTTATTATTGAATATGAACACTTGTGCTTTTTGCAGGTATTCTACAGGACCAGATGTGTCACCACAATGAGTTTTATTGTTCTCTGACCCAGCAAACTGGATATCATTAGGGGGGTATGAATTCGGCAGTGCTGCCGAAATCATATCCCCCTGTATTAAATGCTTATTATTGAATTTGAACACTTGTGCTTTTTTGCAGGTATTCTACAGGACCAGATGTGTCACCAGAATGAGTTTTATGGTTCTCTGACCCAGCAAACTGGATATCATTAGGGGGGTATGAATTCGGCAGTGCTGCCAAAATCATACCCCCCTGTATTAAATGCTTATTATTGAATCTAAACACTTGTGCTTTTTGCAGGTATTCTACAGGACCAGATGTGTCACCACAATGAGTTTTATTGTTCTCTGACCCAGCAAACTGGATATCATTAGGGGGTATGAATTCGGCAGTGCTGCCAAAATCATACCCCCCTGTATTAAATGCTTATTATTGAATCTAACCACTTGTGCTTTTTTGCAGGTATTCTACAGGACCAGATGTGTCTTCACAATGAGTTTATTTGGTCTCTGAACCAGCAAACTGGATATCATTAGGGGGGGGTATGAATTCGGCAGTGCTGCCGAAATCATATCCCCCTGTATTAAATGCTTATTATTGAATTTGAACACTTGTGCTTTTTTGCAGGTATTTTACAGGACCAGATGTGTCTCCACAATTAGTTTATTTGGTCTCTGACCCAGCAAACTTGATATCTTTAGGGGGAGTATGAATTCTGCAGTGCTGCCGAAATCATACCCCCCTGTATTAAATGCTTTTTATTGAATCTAAATACTTGTGCTTTTTTGCAGGTATTCTACAGGACCAGATGTGTCACCACAATGAGTTTTATGGTTCTCTGACCCAGCAAACTGGATATCATTAGGGGGGTATGAATTCGGCAGTGCTGCCAAAATCATACCCCCCTGTATTAAATGCTTATTATTGAATTTGAACACTTGTGCTTTTTTGCAGGTATTCTACAGGACCAGATGTGTCTCCAGAATGAGTTTATTTGGTCTCTGACCCAGCAAACTTGATATCATTGGGGGGTGTATGAATTCGACAGTGCTGCCAAAACCATTCCCCCCTATATTAAATGCTTTTTATTGAATATGAACACTTGTGCTTTTTGCAGGTATTCTACAGGACCAGATGTGTCTCCACAATGAGTTTATTTGGTCTCTGACCCAGCAAACTGGATATCATTAGGGGGTATGAATTCGGCAGTGCTGCCGAAATCATACCCCCCTGTATTAAATGCTTATTATTGAATTTGAACACTTGTGCTTTTTTGCAGGTATTTTACAGGACCAGATGTGTCTCCACAATTAGTTTATTTGGTCTCTGACCCAGCAAACTTGATATCATTGGGGGGTGTATGAATTCGACAGTGCTGCCAAAACCATTCCCCCCTATATTAAATGCTTTTTATTGAATATGAACACTTGTGCTTTTTTGCAGGTGTTCTACAGGACCAGATGTGTCACCAGAATGAGTTTTATGGTTCTCTGACCCAGCAAACTGGATATCATTAGGGGGGGTATGAATTCAGCAGTGCTGCCAAAATCATACCCCCCTATATTAAATGCTTATTATTGAATCTGACCACTTGTGCTTTTTTGCAGGTATTCTACAGGACCAGATGTGTCTTCACAATGAGTTTATTTGGTCTCTGAACCAGCAAACTGGATATCATTAGGGGGGGGTATGAATTCGGCAGTGCTGCCGAAATCATATCCCCCTGTATTAAATGCTTATTATTGAATTTGAACACTTGTGCTTTTTTGCAGGTATTTTACAGGACCAGATGTGTCTCCACAATTAGTTTATTTGGTCTCTGACCCAGCAAACTTGATATCTTTAGGGGGAGTATGAATTCTGCAGTGCTGCCGAAATCATACCCCCCTGTATTAAATGCTTTTTATTGAATCTAAATACTTGTGCTTTTTTGCAGGTATTCTACATGACCAGATGTGTCACCACAATGCGTTTTTATGGTTCTCTGACCCAGCAAACTGGATATCATTAGGGGGTATGAATTCGGCAGTGCTGCCAAAATCATACCCCCCTGTATTAAATGCTTATTATTGAATATGAACACTTGTGCTTTTTGCAGGTATTCTACAGGACCAGATGTGTCTTCACAGTGAGTTTATTTGGTCTCTGACCCAGCAAACTGGATATCATTAGGGGGTATGAATTCGGCAGTGCTGCCAAAATCATACCCCCCTGTATTAAATGCTTATTATTGAATATGAACACTTGTGCTTTTTTGCAGGTATTCTACAGGACCAGATGTGTCTTCACAATGAGTTTATTTGGTCTCTGAACCAGCAAACTGGATATCATTAGGGGGGGGTATGAATTCGGCAGTGCTGCCGAAATCATACCCCCCTGTATTAAATGCTTATTATTGAATTTGAACACTTGTGCTTTTTTGCAGGTATTCTACAGGACCAGATGTGTCTCCACAATGAGTTTATTTGGTCTCTGACCCAGCAAACTGGATATCATTAGGGGGGTATGAATTCGGCAGTGCTGCCGAAATCATACCCCCCTGTATTAAATGCTTATTATTGAATTTGAACACTTGTGCTTTTTTGCAGGTATTTTACAGGACCAGATGTGTCTCCACAATGAGTTTTATGGGTATCTGACTGCCATTGTGGTGAATGGTTTGCTATATCGGGACTCTATTTTTTTTTTTCTAACCTGAACTAATGAGTTTGTTGGATCGAACCTCAGTATTCGACTGGGATGAGACATTTCCACTGGTCCATAAAGTTTCACCTTATCACCAAATCCCATCTACTGTCATTCCTGAGGTTCAGGCCACAGCGACCATAAAACTCCTAAGGACACCCAGTTGTGGATCACTAACCAAACCTCTTTTTAGCGTATATTGTCAGTGTATGTTCTTGTTAACTGGCTATGATTTAACATATCAGTTTATCAGATGTTTAACAAATTGTTATTCAATTGTTTAAATTAGACATCAGGTCTTCACCCTATTACATATCAGAGAACATTCTGCCATACTTATGTCACTTGTATTTTCAGTACTTTCAGTACTCTATCTTTACCATCCTTTAGCATTGCAGTACTTTAGCAGTTTCATTGAATAGTAGTATAGTATTTGTATTAGTAGTATTGAATTAGTATTTTGTTAATAAAATCGTTTTTATTACAACTGTCTTCCTTGTGTTGGTAATACAGTAAGTTATGATTGAGGTGATTTCCTCCCTCTAATTGAAATGCTTTTTCTTATTTTATAATTCTTTTCAATATTCAATATTCTTTTTTATATTGTTAAGATGAAGTTTCCTTAGCTGTGTCCAAGATAAAGTCCTCCCCCCCCCCCCCCACCACACACACACACGAGGTGACCTGTGACTAACTCGCATACTACACTATGGGAGCCTGTGTGAAGATGACTATTTACATTACATACAATACATTAAAGAATAGTGTTGTATATGTACTGTACTCTGTATATTTAGAGCTTATGTTGTTGTTACTAAACTGGTCATTGTTTCCACTTGATTCCCAAGATAATATGCACAATGAGTCTCTGCACCTAATCTCATATGTTGCACAAATGTATAAATACTGGTAATATTCATATCAAAAAAAAAAAAAAACAAAAAAAAAAAAGGGGGGGGGGGGGGGGCGGGAGGAAAAAGAAAAGTTTACCATATCTTTGCATTGTATGTTTTGGTAGACACTTTTCTATTGAAAAGATGTGTTTTTACATTTTTAATGCATTTAACATTACCTGTGGATACCTACCCTTATGCAAATTTAACCATGGTTTTACTAGAATTTAAAAAAAATTATCAATAGGCCAAAATTAATCAATGAACCAAAAACAATGGTTACTACACTTTTATTATGAAAAAACATGGTTCATTTTCTTAAGGGAATAATTCCACTATACTAAAACCCTGAGGGAGACCACTTTTGTGCATTTAAGCTGGCAGACGTTTCTTGATTGTGCTGGGTTATTTTGTTGAATTTGTTTGGTCATTAACATGGATCCAGCCATATACAAACAAATATTAAATTATAAAACAAATGGTTCATACCCTGATGGGTATTCCAAAACAGAGAAAGCAAATTTGAGAAAAAAGGCCAACACGTTTGACCTCCAAGGTAAGACTCATAAAATCTAATGTTCATAATTTTTTGAATTATGTTATCAATTCTCTTTTTAAAAATGGTCTGAAATTTGATGTTAAAATTTGATCATATGCTAAAAGTCAGACCAGGTGCATGTGCTTTATAGGCCTGCTTTTTGTGTTCGTACTTTTCTGTTCAATAAAGTACAGATTATACTAGTTTATAGTTGCCTGCAACGTACGCTATCCAATGTGAGGACATGCATGATTAAACAATGCACACATTAAAAAAATAAAAATTAAAAGTTGAATCATCACCATCAAAAAAGTTTGCCTCATACGTTTTATCTAAAAAATTGTATTACAACATAAATAGTAAGATATGGACTAGACATTTTGAGGTAATTCCCCACTCTTTCGTAATTTCCTATTTATGGAATTTATATTGGCTAGCAGTATAAATTACTTGAGTTTTTCAAAACATAACACTATGCCACTAGGTGTGACCATACAGTACTGAATGCATTTTAAAGCTGGCACACATACAAAAATTACACTTACAAAAATTAACCATGGATATATATAAAAATGACCCTCACTTAATAAGAATAACATGCTGATGCATTGTGAAACACATGAAGACTCCTAAAACTTATTGCATGATTCTTGAAGATAGATTCTTCAAAAAGTGGTACAAGAGGATTTGGTGGTCTCTCTGTATTGCATTAGTTTTTGATATTTCTCATGGGGATTTAATCATTTTTGACTTAAATCTCTTTTTTGGCTCCTTTATCAATAAAATAAAACATACCTAATAATTCTGCACACCTGAATACAAGATGTTTTTCACTTCCAGCCTTCATGGACAATTATATATCACTTATAAATGATTACATACAAAATTAATAGTAGTTATTAAGATTGGTGTGGTTTGGAATTGGAAAAATGTGCCTGGCAGAAAAAAAAATGATCAGAATGTCAACGTATCTATATTATAATAATTATGCACACACTGTGTGGTTAGTCACTGATATATATATATATATATATAAGATAATATATATATATATAAATATACCTTTGTCTGTTTTGTCTATTTTTATTGTATATGACACAATTTTCTTCACTAAATATGGTCTATTTTTTCTTTTCATAGATGGGGAATTGTATTACCTTCGCCACAAAGGCACAAAACAACAACTTAAAGTAAGAGTTGTGTGTGGGGCAGAACAGGCAAACAATTTTTGAGGAGTTCCATGCAAGCAGCCTCGGAGCTCACACTGGACAAAAAAAAACAAGGAATGCAATATCTATACGATTTTACTGGCCTGGCATGTCAAAGGACATTGACACCTGGGTAATAACATGTACAGAATTACTACTTTGGCAATATGATAAAATGCCAATAATTTCCAACATAATGCTGTTTTGATCACAGGTGGCACAGTGTGGACCATGTCAGGCAAGCAGATCATCAGTAAAGGAACAAAGTGAATGCACTCCAATTGTGGTATGCCTTTCCATCACACATTAATTTATTCTTATTTTTTAGAATTTAATTAGAAATAACAATTAAGTTATATAATTAAATAAGAACAGTTTGATCATTCCCAAAAATACTTAATTTATACTTCTTAAAATTCCAGTACATTATTTTGTTTCTATTTAATTAACTCTAGGTTACACAGCCTTTCGAGCTTGTGGGGATGGATCTGATAGGCAAATTAGCATTGACGGACAATGGCAACCAATACATTTGCGTCATCATTGATTATATGACCAAGTGGCCCCAGGCTTATCCCCTCAAAACAAAGGCTGCCAGGGAGGTTGCAGATTGCCTTTTAAAATTTGTTCATCAGTTTGAGGCACCTAAGAGAGTCCTCACAGACCAGGGAAAAGAGTTTGTAAACTCAGTAAGTCATACATGTTCACACATAAAAAAGTAATGATAAATTATTAAACTTTTTGGCAACTTTTTTCAATATACACACCTTTCATATTTTCCCTGAGAACTTTAATAAACTGTTTTCATTTATAAAATTGCAGCTGAACAGTCATATCTGCAAAGTCCTAAATATTAAAAGGTCATTGTGCGCACCCTACCACCCACAGACCAACGGGCTTGTGGAAAGAATGAACGCAACAATACAGAGGTATAAACATATTATTTTAATTCTAATTCTCTTCACACTGACTGACCACAACATTGCAAAGAACTAGATGATAATCCCCTGGCTGTTTCCTGCATAAAGCATTTTATGTATTTCTACATGTAGCGCATGATGATAGAAATGCAAAATCCAGGGATTCAGTTCCTTGCTAATGCAAGTAATGATTATGTACACACTGAATACACTTATTATTTAAGTGGGATCAAAATGTCTACCAGATGCATGAATGTTAAGGCTCTTTCTTAATTGCTTTGAAACTGAAAATAATGTTATTATATTGTCAGATCCCTTTGCAAGCTTGTCAAAGACAAGCCCAGTGACTGGGACAAGCACCTGGATGCTGTTATGTTTGGGCTTCGCACAAAGCGGCAGATGACAACGAAGTACTCGCCATACTTTTTAATGTTTGGAAGAGAGGCCCGTTACCCTTCCGAAATACCTGAGCACTATCGGGTAACTGCAGATTGTTACATTATTTCAATAATTATAATTAATGATAAGTGGGTAGCAATTTTTTTAACTATTGTCCTACATTTTGTTCAGATTGACAAGAGTGTGGAGGGCACAATGTCAATTGAGGAATTAACTGAATCGGCTATTACCATCAGTGAGGTTTTAACTGAGGCTCATATAAATACCAGAGCTTCACAGGAAAGGGTTAGGCGACAAACAAAAGAGAAGAAAGTCCTGCACAAATTCAAAGTGGGGGACAGAGTGTGGAGGCAAAATATAAGGAGCCAACAACGAAAGGGTGGCAAACTGGAGGCAAACTTTCTTGGCCCCTATACAATCACTATATTGGAAGGCAAAAGTGCAGACCTGGTAGATGAAAGGGGTGTAACATTCCCAAAAATAAATGTTGACCATTTGAGGCTACATGTTGAGGAATTACCCCGCATCCCACATAAACTAAACTCTTCATCACAATCAGTTTCAGTTCCTGTGGTCTTTGCATCCCCCTCCTCACCGGCATCTCCACCACCAGTGCCAGAACTGCCTCCAACCTGCTCCTCACCGGCATCTCCACCACCAGTGCCATAACTGCCTCCAACCTGCTCCTCACCGGCATCTCCACCACCAGTGCCATAACTGCCTCCAACCTGCTCCTCACCGGCATCTCCACCACCAGTGCCATAACTGCCTCCAACCTGCTCCTCACCGGCATCTCCACCACCAGTGCCAGAACTGCCTCCAACCTGCTCCTCACCGGCATCTCCACCACCAGTGCCAGAACTGCCTCCAACCTGCTCCTCACCGGCATCTCCACCACCAGTGCCATAACTGCCTCCAACCTGCTCCTCACCGGCATCTCCACCACCAGTCCATGTGGTCTCTTCAGCCCCCTCCTCACCAGCATCTCCACCACCAGTGCCAGAACTGCCTCCAACCTACTCCTCACCAGCATCTCCACCACCAGTGCCAGAACTGTCTCCAACCTACTCCTCACCAGCATCTCCACCACCAGTCCATGTGGTCTCTTCAGCCCCCTCCTCACCAGCATTTCCACCACCAGTGCCAGAACTGCCTCCAACCTGCTCCTCACCAGCATCTCCACCACCAGTCCATGTGGTCTCTTCAGCCCCCTCCTCACCAGCATCTCCACCACCAGTGCCAGAACTGCCTCCAACCTGCTCCTCACCAGCATCTCCACCACCAGTGCCAGAACTGCCTCCACCCACTCCTCACCAGCATCTCCACCACCAGTCCATGTGGTCTCTTCAGCCCCCTCCTCACCGGCATCTCCACCACCAGTCCATTTGGTCTCTTCAGCCCCCTCCTCACCGGCATCTCCACCACCAGTCTATGCCACAGCATCCTCAGGAGTTGTGACTTCATCAGAGTCCAGCTCTTCAGATATAGAATCACGTATGTACTTAAACAACAGTTTAGACAGTTAAGAATTCAAGTTTTATTTGACATTGTGGCAATAAAAGATACAAAATAATACAATAGTAACACATGGATTCACCTGTTGTGAGTGACACCATAGCATAATTTAAGATAGACATGTAACCTCAATTGTGATTTTTCTTCAGTGTTTCATATTTTGTCTTGACAGGACTTTGTATTGTTTTGCTTGTCTTTGACATTTTACAGGTGTCAAAGAAGCCTGGGGAAGAAAAGGGTTATATGTGCTGATCTCAAAAACAGGGCCATACAAATTGTTTTACTCTGACATTCAGCGGACTGCACCCACACAATATTTTGAAAGTGAGGTGAGTTGATCCTTTTAGAAGCACCAACTCACTCTGAAATTTGAGCTGAGCTTTTTTTTATTTATTTTTTTTTTAAGTTGAATCACTTTAAATGACTTTTAAAATGACTTTATTTTTTTATACATGTACAAATGTTTGTATTGAGAATTAATAGTGGTTTAGTTTTGTTTATGTTTTTCTGAGTTAAGGTTGAATTCACCATTATGTTGTTTAGTGTTTCTTTAGTTGGGCTCTTGTGTCTTGAGGTTTAGTGATAGTTTTTTATTTAGCCAATATAATAATGTGTTTGTAAAACATGTTATGTTGGCAAAAGAAGCACATATTAACAGACATCTGACTCTCATGAATTGGCTTAGTTTGCTGATTGTGATTTCCACAATCTTTTTTGTTATTAACTTTATTATAAACTATAGGCTCATAAGTGATTACAAACGAAAATTATTCAGTTTATGCAGCAGTGCATGCTGGTATGACATTTTCATGCTCTACCCAGCATATATGCTTTCATAAGTGATAACTGCATAATATAAATACTTACTGATTTTAAAACTTTAATGGTTTCAAGATCATGACTTTTCTGAAATGGTTTGAGTTTTCTTATCAGTTTCCACAGTGTACAGATTTATATACCTTAAGAACACATCTTATATATAAGTGTGTTAATGAAATCAAACAGTTAGTGAATGAAGCCACTTCATAACAATCTGTTTCAAAATGTGATTCCTTTGATAAAATAATGTTTTACAAACACATAATGGCCAAAGGAAAACTATATCCAAAGTTCAAAATAAAAATGAAAGTGTCCATCTAAAGGAAACATTAAACATCAGTAAACAGCCCACCTCTGTGAATATTTTTTTCTTATGGGAATCTAATATGTCTTCATTTATTCCTGTCAGGTCATGAATGCTTACATGTACCATTTGGTACAAAAATACAACGAGCATTCAACAAAAAAGGCTGTATGCATCGATTCGTACGAAATGAGCAACATCTGGCAATATAAAAGGTCAAGGTTAGTACACAACTTTTTGCAAACTGCAATATAAATGTGATTAACACAGATTTGACTTCTGTTGTGATCTTCACACAAAGATGAATGAGATCTGCACTCATCCAGATTCAGCCGAAAAGGCTTATTTCATTTATGGTTACAAAAAATTGTGCAAAAAGGTGCAAATGTGCAAAGATGCAGAA
>JADLZN010007169.1:0-18229 GCA_018155175.1 Sinocyclocheilus anophthalmus
CGCACAGGTGTAGTGCGTCGGTGATCAGTGTGGCAGCGGCGTTTCCAGGGCGACGCTAATCTGGGCTCGGGAGGATCTCGCACAATATATACAGTGGGGGGAAAAAAAGTATTTAGTCAGCCAACAATTGTGCAAGTTCTCACACTTAAAAAGATGAGAGAGGCCTGTAAATTTCATCATAGGTATACATCAACTATGAAAGACAAAATGAGAAAAAAAAAAAATCCAAAAAATCACATTGTAGGATTTTTAAAGAAGTTATTTGCAAATTATGGTGGAAAATAAGTATTTGGTCAATAAAAAAATTTAATCTCAATACTTTGTTATATACCCTTGTTGGCAATGACAGAGGTCAAACGTTTTCGGTAAGTCTTCACAAGGTTTTCACACATGTTGCTGGTATTTTGGCCCATTCCTCCATGCAGAACTCCTCTAGAGCAGTAATGTTTTGGGGCTGTCGCGGGCAACACAGATTTTCAACTCCCTCAAAAGATTTTCTATGGGGTTGAGATCTAGAGACTGTCTAGGCCACTCCAGGACCTTGAAATCCTTCTTACGAAGCCACTCCTTCGTTGACCTGGCGGTGTGTTTGGGATCATTGTCATGCTGAAAGACCCAGCCACGTTTAATCTTCACTGCCCTTGCTGATGGAAGGAGGTTTTCACTCAATCTCACGACACATGGCCCCATTCATTCTTTCTTTTACACAGATCAGTCGTCCTGGTCCCTTTGCAGAAAAAACAGCCCCAAAGCATGATGTTTCCACCCCCATGCTTTACAGTAGGTATGGTGTTTTTTGGATGCAACTCAGCATTCTTTCTACTCCAAACACGACAAGTTGAGTTTTAACCAAAAAGTTCTATTTTGGTTTCATCTGACCATATGACATTCGCCCAATCCTCTTCTGGATCATCCAAAATGCTCTCTAGCAAACTTCAGACAAGCCTGGACATGTACTGGCTTAAGCAGGGGTACACGTCTGGCACTGCAGGATTTGAGGCCCTGGCGGCGCAGTGTGTTACTGATGGTAGCCTTTGTTACTTTGGTCCCCGCTCTCTGCAGGTCATTCACTAGGTCACCCATGTGGTTCTGGGATTTTTGCTCACAAAACATCCCATTTTGACCCCACGGGGTGAGATCTTGCGTGGGCCCCAGATCGAGGGAGATTATCAGTGGTCTTGCATGTCTTCCATTTTCTAACAATTGCTCCCACAGTTGATTTCTTCAAACCAAGCTGCTAACCTATTGCAGATTCAATCTTCCCAGCCAGGTGCAGGTCTACAATTTTGTTTCTGATGTCCTTTGACATCTCTTTGGTCTTGGCCATAGTGGAGTTTGAAGTGTGACTGTTTGAGGTTGTGGACAATGTCTTTTATACTGATAACAAGTTCAAAACAGATGCCATTAATACAGGTAACGAGTGGGGGACAGAGGAGCCTCTTAAAGAAGAAATTACAGGTCTGTGAGAGCCAGAAATCATGCTTGTTTGTAGGTGACCAAATACTAATTTTACAGAGGAATTTACCAATTAAATCTTTAAAAATCCTTACAATGTGATTTTCTGGATTATTTATTTTTTTTCTTCACTTTTGTCTCTCATAGTTGAGGTATACCTGTGATTGAAAATTACAGGCCTCTCTCATCTTTTTTTAAGTGGGAGAACTTGCACAACCGGTGGCTGACTAAATACTTTTTTTCCACACTGTATATATATATATATATATAATACTAAAATGATACGACACACACAAAATTTACAGTTGTGGTTTTCACATAAAAGTTGTTTACATATAGTCCACAAGAGAAAAGAATAGTTGAATTTATAAAAATGACCCTATTCAAAAGTTTACATATATTTGATTCTTAATACTGTGTTGTTACCCGAATGATCCACAGCTGTGTTTTTTGTTTTTGTTTAGTGATAGTTGTTCATGAGTCCCTTGTTTGTTCTGAAGAGTAAAACTGCTCAGCTGTTCTTAAGAAAAATCCTTCAGATCCCACAAATTCTTTGATTTTCCGGCATCTTTTGCATGTTTGAACCCTTTCCAACAATGACTGTAAGATTTTGAGATCCATCTTTTCACACTGAAGACAACTGAGGGACAAATACATAACAACTACAAAAGGTTCACACGGTCATTGATGCACCAGAAGGACAAATTATGCATTAAGAGCCAGGGGTGTAAACTTTTGAACAGAATGAAGATGTGTACATTTTTATTATTCTGCCTAAATATCTTTTTTTTTTTTTCAATTAGTACTGCCCTTCAGAAGCTACAGAAGATACATGTTTCCCAGAAGACAAAATAAGTACAATTTACCCTGATCTTCAAATTCAAAAAGTTTTCACCTACAGGCTCATAATGCATAGTGTTTTTTCCATTATGATCCTCTTATTGGTATAAAATAAGTAACCCTTGCAGCATCGACCTTGTGACTTGGACCACAAAAACCAGGGTCAATAGGGGTCATAAGGGGTAATTTTTTTAAATTGGGATTTATACATATTATGAAAGCTGAATAAATAAAAAGACATTGGAGTATGGCTGTTAGGATAGGGCAATATTTGGCCGAAATTAAACTATTTGAAAATATGGAATCTGAGGGTGCAAAAAAAATCTAATATTGAGAAAATTCCCTTTAAAGTTGTCCAAATGAAGTTCTTAGCAATGCATATTACTAATCAAAAATTAAGTTATTGTAATATATTTACAGTAGGAAATGTACAAAATATCTTCATGGAACATGATCATTACTTAAAGGAACACTCCACTTTTTTTTGAAAATAGGCTCATTTTCCAACTTCCCTAGAGGTAAACAGTTGAGTTTTACCATTTTCGAATCCATTCAGCTGATCTCCGGTCTGGCAATAGCACTTTTAGCTGTAGCTTAGCAAAGATCATTGAATCTGATTAGACCATTAGCATCGCGCTCAAAAATGACCAAAGAGTTTCTATATTTTTCCTATTTAAAACTTGACTCTTCTGTAGTTACATCGTGTACTAAGACTGACGGAAAATGAAAAGTTGCGATTTTTTGCGCCTGAAAATAGTCCCCTGCGTGCTCCCTGTGCAAGCAGGTGGTCACGTTGGTTATGTTGACGGAAGTTAGCCTATTTCAGGCGCTGCGTAATATCATTGCACCTGCTGCACCCATGGTACTGCAGCAAAGTTCCTTGATTATTTCGCCGGAATGAGAGTATAGTTCCTAGCCATATCGGCCGAGAAAATCGCAACTTTTCATTTTCCGTCAGTCTTATAAACGAGTAGACAGAAGAGTCAAGTTGTAAATAGGAAAAATATAGAAACTCTTAGAAAATCTCTAGCGAGATGCTAACGGTCTAATCAAATTCAATGATCTATTCTAAGGGCAGCTAAAAGCTACCGCCAGACCCGGAGATCGGCTAAATGGATTCGAAAACGGTAAAACTCAACTGTATAACTCTAGGGGAGTTGGAAAATGAGCTATTTCCAAAATAGCGAAGGTGCTAGGGTTCCTTAATATCCTAATGATTTTATAAAAGAAAAATCTATAATTTTGACGCATACAATGTTTTTTGCTACAAATATACCCAAGCGACTTATATATAAACTTTGAAACTGGTATTATTGTAGGCTTCTATTTTATCATTTGTAATATCAGCTAAATTAGTTTTTTGTATAAGACCCTGACATTATCGATGTAAGAATGTTGCAGTAAATGGCACATTTATGGTCACATAGTGGAATAATGCCATTGCCTTGCCTGTGGCTATTTAATTATGCTGTGAGTGCCTTGGAGTGCTTTTACCAGATATATAATAAAAGCTTTACGGACAAGAAATATTTATAATTAAGATGCTATTTAACTAAGTGAATAGTCGCATATTTAGCATATTTCTTAGCGATAGATGCTATTTACACTAAGTGAAAATAGAAATGGATTCTATTCACACTAAGTGAAAATAGCAGTATTTTAACAATATGCTATTTACACTAAGTGGAGATAGCGATAGATTCTATTTACACTATGCAAAATAGCAGGATTTCTGCAATTTATAATACTTATTGAAAATAGTGGCAATTATCCGCACCTCAGTATTATAGTACATTATAAAACAGTATGCAGTAACGTATTGAGTGTAAATTATCATTTTAATTCAAATTATTAAAAGGATGCCACCTTATTGGAACAATAAAGCCCTCCCTACACCTACCATAACCCTATCCGATACTTTATTTTCAACTTTTTGATTACTTCCTTAATTTTTATTGAAAATAAATGACTTCGCATGTGATATGAGATTTGAAAAGGAGAAGAAAAAGTTTGGTAAAAGGCAGATTTGAACCTGGGTCGATCGCATCAAAAAGACCACGGTGCGCGCTTTACCATCTACGCCACTGAATCTGACGATTGATGACCGTCTTTTGTAATTTTGACTAGCCCAATCACACGTTGGTGTGTTAGTGTAAATAGCCTCTGCCAACAAGAATTTAAGAATTTTAAATTCCTACACAAGGATGTTATCATGTGGCTACAAGGATAGAGAAACTGCAATGTTATTGTTACAGCTATCAAATGATCTGCATCTCTGAATGTGTCAGATTAATTCACTCTCCATTTATTTTCAGTTATACATAGTAGTTCTGACACCAGAAACCATTAAATGAGTTGCTGTCCTGTGTATGTTGGAAAAGTAACAAGTAAATCCAATCGGTTGATGATTATGTTCGCCATAAGGGAAAAAATACAGATCGTTCTTTGTTCCAAAGGTTAGTGTTCAAAAGAAACAATATATATTGATCTTTGTATGGTCAGAGATGCATCATGGTGCATTGATACTGAAAATCGATTTTAAAAAACGGGCAAAACAGAAAGATTAAATCTCTAGTCATGAAAAAGTGACATCTTTGATATTAGATTCAAACTTTAATCTCTCATTTTATATATGCTGTGTGTTCATGGAAATCAAGTAGTGTGTAATGTAAATGAGTCGGGCGCTGTAGTGGGCGACAGAGAGGAGCTTGACCGGAGCACTGACACGTCCACTTTTTCCATTTGCACTTTCTAATTTCTCGAATGATCAAAACATGAAGGATGCAAAAATAAGGAATTTGCTTGGAAAAAAATAAACCAATCCTCTTGGAGATCAGAGATCACTGTCAGAGGAAAACACAGCCACTGCCCACAAGCTCATTTTTCTGGGCTCCTTGAGCTCGTAGATTTAATATTGTGCTGCAAATTATATTTGTATGATTTAAACCGCATTTTCTAAAAGGCAGAGTGGCTGTGAGAAGATGATCTTTTTTTTGAGACATCTGCCTTGGGGGAAAACATGCTGATCACTCCAGATGTCTGTTAGCTTTTTGAGGTTTGTACAGTGGGTGGCATTTGTAATGAATACATATAATATACAGTTCCTGATGTCACAAGCTGTTTACAGACCTATATTCCTCTGCAGCACTGACATAGCAGTAAAATCCTGTTCATCTCTAATGCCCTGTCCGTCAGGTCCTCTGTGCTTTGTGATAAGCTTTGTGTTAATCATAAAAATGATTGTGTAGCAGCAGGGTTGGGAAACAGTGTGGACTGAACTGGTCTTGTTTTTTGTAGATCCTGGAACATGAGTGAATGAAAAGCCCCACAATATCCCCCAGAATTGTCCCTTCGCTAAGTCCTTCTTTAAAAAAAATTACTGACCAGTCCTACATTAGATATTTTTCACTATCTGGCTTTTTTATTTTCTAATGTAATTCTGTAAACAATCTGTTTGTTTGGGTAGTTTTAAACGGTTATGAAAAATATCTACTACAATAGTATGGCTAGGTATCTATAGATAATATACTCATACATTAATTACTGCCCTAATTACTGGATAAGCATGTACCTACATTTGCTCCAAGATGAAGTCGTCAATAGTAATCACTTTTAAATTAGACTTTTTTTTTTCATTTAAAGTGTTTGTCTTGATACTGATTTGCAGTTTTTAGTCAAGTTTCTTCGTAATTTAACAAGATTCTTTTAAGGATGATATCCTATCATCAGACATTATGAGCATGCTTTATTTATATCAGGCTGTTCCTCAAAATCTCCAATGCAATCCTATTGGACGTTCTGTAAAACTTGTCTGCGTTAGCAACAGTTACCAAGGTGGGCAGAGCTTAGTGAAAGATCAATTGAAATGCCTGTCTTTCACAAGGTTCTGCTCATCCTCAGCCTCTTGCATGTTCGTTTTTAAATCGTTTTTTTGACTAATCTGGTTATGTTTACAGCTACCAATAAGAGAGTAGAACTTATATCTGTTTAAGTTTTTCTCACTGTATAAATACATTGCACATTTTTTCTCCCTAAATCAGATATATTTGGGTATGATTATAGGGTGTATTGAACACCTGAATACTTGGGATGCATTTTTTTCACTCATATGCACAGAAGAAACCCATGATACATTTTTTTGTTTTACTTTTAAGTCTATATCCTAATGGCATCTTTTATAAGGCTGTAATTTCAACACTGAAGGTGGTTAAGAGAAGTTTAAATGTTTGTGTGCTTTGTAAAAACCCTTGAATGCATCTTATTGGTAAATGTACTCTTGACAACAGCACTAAACATACAAGTAGAAAGAGAGCTTGTGCTATCTTAAAAGGCAACTTGTGTTTTTGAGCCCCCCATTGCATTGTATTATAATGCAAAAACGTTTCTCACACTGCCAGTGGTGCTATCTTGTAGTGTGTTAGCTAGCAGTGATAAGCCAAGTGTTTCCTCTGCTATTTCAGCTGTCTTAAGGTCATTCAGCACACGCCAGTAGAAATGAGAGTGAGATTTGGTTAATCAACAGAATGCTTGTCATCTGCTGAGAATTGTAGGTAAGCTGGCAAGCGTGTTGTTTCAGGCAGACATTGAAGAATAGTGTGTTCTGTGGAGGTTACATTGTGATGGAGTGCCCATTGTTATCAGATATCCTTTACGAGAGGCTTGGCTGGGTTTTTGTGTATCTCAAGGTCTTGCATCATTGTACGGAATGTTTCAGGGGCTTAAAAAGATAACTAGCATCATTTGGCAAAAATGGACTTAACAGGGTCAATCTACAAGCCCTGGATTGCATTTGGGGTTTCTTCGACTATTATGTCTTTGATTGGTAATTTGGTTTAAAGGAATAGTTCACCCAAAAATCAGAAAATACATTATGAATGCGTTAATGTGTTTTAACTTTAACCATTGCTTCTGGCCAACTATGAGTCCATAAGCCATAATCATGTGACATATGTGATTCGAACGGTTTTGGTTTTTGGATGGTTTCAAATGGGAAAACGGGCTTGAGCGGGCAATTTCTGCCTGATGTCAGGTCTTTTTAAACTGAATCAGGGGGACTAGTGATTTGGGGGCCCTAAGCAAATGTCAGGTATGAGGTCCCAACACAATAACTAAGCATGCTCTTTTACACCTAACCCTTGTTTTGCTTTCTCTCTAGTATAGTTTATAGTTTATTTACCTTTTCACAACTTAAGTAAATAATGAATTAACCTGATGCTATTCTAAAGCCATATTAGACTTATTTTTATTTGTGGATCTCAAAAGAAGACATGACATTAAAAAAAATGCTTGTACTTGTTCATTTAATGAAGTAACCTTCTTCAATCTTTTTACAACAATGATTTAAATATAATAAAATTATCCAATGCAGCATCATTGAAGCTGTCTGCATTGCGCATTGAATTGTGCACATTTAGATCGTATCTACACATTGTTATACTGAGAGGATTCGCAAGCTTGCAGAACTCAGCACTTGACTAAAACTCTTGTGAAAATTTGACACTCTCCAGAACACAAATACACACTGGAGCATTTGCCAAATATGTTTTGCCAATATCAAATGGGGCCCCCTGATTCCCCGGGGCCCTAAGCTGCCACTTACTTCGCTTATTGGTTAAGTCCACCCCTGAACTGAATAAAGCAATATTATGGATAGAGGACTCATATTTTATCTATAAACAATGATCTGTTATTACAAACACTCAGCTTTTTGCTTCACAAAAACCTTAATTGATCGGACGGAGTCGTGGTTACTTGGAATGATAAGCTGATTGGATTCTCATTCTGATGGTACACATTCACTGCAGAGGATCCATTGAAGAGCAATTGATTTAGTACAAAATTTTTCCAAATCTGTTGTGATGAAGAAACAAACTAATCTACATCTTGGAAGGCCTAAAGGAGAGTGATGTTCAACAGTTTTTTTTGTTTTTTTTTTGGGTGACCTATTCCTTTAAGCAAAACTGCAGATGGCAGAAACTTAATTTACTTTGTTTTTCATTAAACTTTGTACTGATTAAAAACTCAATAATAAATAATAACAGTAAGCTGTTAAATATTTTCATGTTATATCATGGCTGATAAATAGCCATTATTAAGGTTCTTTTATTTTGTATAAATACATTTAAAATATAACACTAAAAACTCAAATCAATCCTTTTAAATGCGCCAGTGAATTGTCACAATATTATAATGTACAGTATAGTATGAAAACTGTATATTCATTTTGACATTTACAAAGGTTACTTTTAACAGTGTTGTTAAATGTTTAGTGTTTTTAAAGAATACATAAGCAGCGAAAGTAGTCTAAATCTAAAAATTGAGAAAATGAACAGGAACAATTAAATATCCAATACTGATCTATACAGATAAATTAACAAAAACCGCACGCGCGCGCGCACACACACACATTTTCAAGCACGTTTTGCAAGTGACAATCATATAATGTATCCTAAATATGTTTTTCCAGATAAGAAACAGCTCCGCTGTGTATAGGAATCAGCTTGATTGAAATTGCCAAGCACTATGCCAGTTGCCTTTCATGCATATTTGGATGAAATCATAATTACACAACACACAAAACTCCATCCCCCATTTAGAGGGTCTACAGTGATAAATGGGTGCGATACATGACCGGCATAAGCAATGTTCTCCTTGCACAAAATCATTTTGTACTTCCTTATGTCTTGCAAATTATTTCTGGCAGATTTTGTGCATAATGTATCCCAGTGGCCTAATGACAGCACACACAACCCTCAAACTAAACCGTTAATGCAGTCTGAGTAGTTTGAATAGATGAGACGAGATGAGGATTTACATATCATCCAAATCTGGCAGATCTGTTAGTTCTGTGGCTGGGAATAGAAACTCTGGTAGCACTTTAGTATGTCTCCAGAGAACTGAACACAGAACGGCATCATACTTCCTTATTGGACTAGATCTCTGGCTTATTTTATGTGAATGTTTGTTTATTTTTAGTATGTACTGTTCTCTCACATTCTCAGCAAATTTCACCTCTCTCAGCTAAAAGGCATGTTGATCCCTAGATACTACTCTTCTTGCAGTAATGAGCTCATTAATTAACAGGCAGATAAATGGGATTTTGTCACTGCAAGCAGTGGACAAAGTTCAGGAGGAATTTACTCTGGAAGCAGTACAGAAGGGTGCTGCCATCGTTATAGTATGATGTTGGCGTTAGGTAGACTCAAAATTTACAGCAGGTTTGATAATATTAGAGGATATCTCTTATAAACATGCAGAAAACTTCTCTGACATTACAACAATCTCCACAACTAAATCCATCAACAGCACTGTTTGTTGTTTAAGAGATAAAGCCTATAATCAGCCGGCAACAGAACTGCGTGGGAGTATGGACACCACGATATGTCACAGCCCCAAAATCAAAACAAAGAAAACGAAGAAAGAGTGACAGTGACAGCAAGCAGGCTGAGATCACTGATCGCAAAAAAAAAATGCATAACATTTTTATGGCATCCAAACACTGCGGAAACAATCTCCAAAATAACCAAAAATTGGTTTGGTTTCGGTTTTAACCTTTATCAAGATCTTCTACGCATTGAGCTAATATATTTCTCTAATATTTTGAATGAATAAAACCGCAGCAGCGCGTCTCGTGGGCTAGACTAACAAAAAAATTGAAATGCAACAACGCCACTTACATCATTATCACCGCATCTCGCGTGCCACTGATGACGCTCCCTGCCGCACTCCTAACATTCGATTGTACCATTTTTGTATTCAAATGCAAATGTTTATTTTTAAATTTGACTAATATTCATTTTTTATTCACAATTCTCCTCATCACAAGAAGGCACAAACACCATGTTCGTGTTTGTGTGTGCTGTCTGCGTCACTCAGAGTACGTGCCTATATCGTGCTCTATATCAAACATTTTTTATATCATTATCGAAGAAGGTGTACAGTCGATAAATATCAATACCGTTTTATCACCCAGGCCTATTCACAAGCTATTTGACCTCCCTTGAAGGGGTTTTGATCTTCTGACTTAGCATCAAATAGCATAGTGAACAGTGTCACATTTTGGCATAATCTGTGTAAGATATTACCGGTAAATTAATTCAAGTTTTCTAAATGTAAGCACCTACTTTGCAGGGGAACGTTCATAGAAAACAACACCAAACAAATCGTTTTTTTTGTTTTAATAGTTCAGGGCTGTTTTGTGCAGATTTTGTGGGAAAGTGACCCTATTTTGTAGGCAGGTTCAGGCGTGTGTAGTTACAGTCGATGTGGCATCATTAACAGTATTGCATGCTTAATTTTTTATCCCGGTGTGCTGTAGAGAGGATGTCTTAGAGTAAATGGGACGTGTTAAGAAGTGCTTGATTTTTCTTCCCCCTACTCATTTCACATCCGAATTCTCCAGCTAATTGGACACACTCTTTTTCCCGTATTTTTCGGTTGCTTGTGTCAACAGAGTGTAGTAGAGGTTAATGATATGTGAAAGATGCTTGGAAATGTGACGTAATCTTCGATTTAAGAAATTACATGCAATTATAATTCATTTCTAATGTTTTTGGTTTCCCGTTGTTTTAATTGTTTGGAAAGATTTATGATTTATGTGATGCAGTGTCCAAAAGTCTCCAAGTGCAGGGATGGTAGATTGTGTTGGTGGTGGTTTCATTAGCAGTGTCCAACCGAGCATGAATATTATGGCATGTGGAACAAAAGCAAAACTTGTGGAAATTTAGTATGAACTGATAGCAAGCAGAAATTATTAATTGACCTCTCAACATTGTGTCGTCATAAAATTTCCTTTCTTATCTTCTTCTTTTGGGTAATTTTGGGCTGCCATCTCCTCCTGTCGTGCCATCACATACGGTGTTTTTGGCAACCTTTGCGCTCCTCTGAATGAAAAATTCATTGTGAAATGTTGTTGCTGTTTCCAAATGAGCTATTAGCTTGGTATGGGGGGTACCCTTTTCCAGAATTCTATTCAGAAAAGAACCTCGGCTGAACTGTGGAAGAGGCCACATTCAGCCTCAATGTTACCTCACAAAGAGAGATCATTTGAGGTCTGCACTCTGGGGGACTTGTTTGAGATCTATAGTGATTCTGCATTCGGTCCATGTGGCTTTAAAACCCTAAAATGGCAGACACCGGACACTGCTGCAGAGGAGAGATATGAGAAGCTTCACAATGTATGCAGATTGAGGGGCAAAACTGAATCCGAAAGCGAACCCTCCCCATGACCATGTGGTTGCAGTCATTCTAACCAGCGTGGAGACATAGCCAATCAGACAGGAAATGGCAGATGTGATTCAGTGGCAGGTTGAGCTCATTAGCCTCATAATGTTGGTTTGATTATGAGTCGTGGGCATTATGGGTCCACATTGCCGCTCAGCAGCATAATTCAGATTCAAGAGTACCCGAGCCTTCAGAAACTCGTGTAATTGCTGATATGATGTCAATAAACATTTTTTTCCTAATAATCAGTGCTGTGTTGATATGTATACTTTTGAAATAATATAATATTTTGAACTGTGATATAACTTTTTTTCCAGGATCCATGGTGAATCCAAAGTTAAAAGGAAACGATTTTTTTTTTTTAAGATAGCAATATTTTGTAACATTATAAATGTCTGTACTGGCAAATTTAATGCATCATTGCTGAATATTAGTAATTTAATTATTAATGAATATTAATAAAAAATTATTAATTTCTTTAAAAAATCTTACTGGTCCTAAACTTGTCAGAAGTGTAACCTATGTTGGTTTTGTTTTTAATTGCCATTTAAGGGTGGATTTTCTAAAATAGACTGTCACAATAAATGATGTGTGGAAGAAAGGGCTTTAAAAATTATTTGTGTGGTAGAAATTCCCATACGCACCTGACTTAAGTTAAACTGGGTGTCTCCCAACGCCAAAAATTATCCTCAGGTGTCTCTGACTGCATCGCAATAGCTCTGACTGCACGGGAGAACCAGGCCTTAGACAATTGAGTTAAGAATTACAGCTACTGTACCCAATGCCTAAGAGTCTCACTCTGAGTCAGACGATGTCTCGGCCCCTATGAACACTATCACTTGGGGCTTAGATCTCTAGTGTTCCACTACACCTACTGCACAGCAGTAACCAGACAGACTCCAGATGATGCCTTTGAATATGCTTTAATTACAGCCAAGGCCTAATGCCAATCACAGAGAAGACCTCCAGCAAAATTATATACATACCAGTTTTATAGAAATAGGTACATGACAAAAGGCAACATTGCTACTCCTTGCATAATTTTTTTATACCGTGGGGCACCAAAGTATTTAGTCAGCACCAATTGTGCAAGTCCCACGTAAAAAGATGAGAGAGGCCTGTAAGTTTCATCATAGGTATACCTCAACTTTGAGAGACAAAATGAGAAAAAAAATCAGAAAATCACATTGTAGGATTTTAAAGAATTAATTGGTAAATTCATCGGTAAAATAAGTATTTGGTCACCTACCAACAAGCAAGATTTCTGGCTCTCACAAGACCTGTAACTTCTTCTTTAAGAGGCTCCTCTGTCATCCACTCGTTACCTGTATTAATGGCAACTGTTTGAACTCGTTATCAGTATAAAAAAAACACCTGTCCACAACCTCAAACAGTCACACTCAAAACTCCACCATGGCCAGTGTGGGTGGGGGGGGACCAAAGAGCTGTCAAAGGACATCAGAAACAAAATTGTAGACCTGCACCTGGCTGGGAAGACTGAATCTGCAATAGTTTAGCAGCTTGGTGTGAAGAAATCAAATGTGGGAGCAATTATTAGAAAATGGAAAACATACAAAACCACTGATAATCTCCCTCGATCTGAGGCTCCACGCAAGATCTCACCCCGTGAGGTCAAAATGATCACAAGAACTGTGAGCAAAAAATCCCAGAACCACAAGGGGGGACCTAGTGAATGACCTGCAGAGAGCTGGGACCAAAGTAACAAAGGGTACCATCAGTAACACACTGCACCGCCAAGGACTCAAATCCTGCAGTGCCAGACAGGTCCCCATGCTTAAGCAAGTACATGTCCAGGCCCGTCTGAAGTTTGCTAGAGATTATTTGGATGATCCAGAAGAGGATTGGAGAATGTCATATGGTCAGATGAAAAAAAAATAGAACTTTTTGGTAAAAACTCAAACTTGTCGTGTTTGGAGGAGAAAGAAAGCTGAGTTGCATCCAAAGAACACCATAACTACTGAGAAGCATGGGGGTGGAAACATCATGCATTGGGACTGTTTTTCTGCAAAGGGACCAGGACGACTATCCGTGTAAACGAAAGAATGAATGGGGGCCATGTATCGTGAGATTTTGAGAGAAAACCTCCTTCCATCAGCAAGGGCATTGAAGATGAAATGTGGCTGGTCTTTCAGCATGACAATGATCCCAAAACACACCGCCCGGGCAACGAAGGAGTGGCTTCGTAAGAGGCATTTCAAGGTCCTGGAGTGGCCTAGCCAGTCTCCAGATCTCACCCCCATAGAAAATCTTTGGAGGGAGTCCGAAAGAAAATCCGTGTTGCCCAGCGACAGCCCAAAACATTACTGCTCTAGAGGAGATTTGCATGGAGGAATGGGCCAAAATACCGGCAACAGTGTGTGAAAACCTTGTGAAAACTTACAGAAAACGTTTGACCTCTGTAATTGCCAACAAAGGGTATATAACAAAGTATGGAGATGAAATTTTGTTATTGACCAAATAAAAATCCTGATTTTCCAATAATTGCAAAAAATTATTTAAAAATCCTAAAATGTGATTTTCCGGTTTTTTTTTTCTCATTTTGTCTCTCATAGATGAGGTATACCTATGATGAAAATTACAGGCTCTCATCAATGTTTTAAGTGGGAGAACTTGCACAATTGGTGGCTGACTAAATACTTTTTTTCCCCACTGTATGTGCAGTCCAGCAACAGACGTATAGCAGTCTTGTCCATATGCATCAATTATTGAAACACACTAATTAAAGTGTTGGAACATTTTGTTCTCAAAAAACATGTTAGGCCTGCATCGAAGAGAAATGTTTTTTATGATTTGTTTTAAATGATTTATTTTAAAAATTCTCTTCACATTTGACACACACAAGACCTGGAGAGAGAAAAGAAACAGAATGCATTGTGAAATGCATTTCTACCCATCCAAAAGAAACAAGTACACAGATAAACTCAGAAAATAAAGTAAAAATGGATATGTAGTTTACTTAAGTACCTCAAATAAAACTTTACATTTCTTTCAGTGATTTTATGTCACTAACCTTTCAAAAGTTGGCAAATCCAGTGATTATTTCAACCTCAAAAAGACCCTGTATCAACCTGGTAAGTACACCTTAGTTTCTAGGTAGACTTTAAAAAAAAAAAAGTTGCATTTAGATTTATTCACTTTTATCTAAAGACCGAACAGGTACCCTCCGGTTTTGTAAGCATAATGCATCAGATGCATTAATATGTATCTGGTCATCAAATGGACTGTGTGCATCTGTAGGCATGAAACTGAGACTGATGTGATCATGAATTGACTATTTTGTGTGATTTAACTGTAGAGACATTTTATTTTTTACTAGACTTTAACTATATGTCTCTCATTTCAGGGGTGAAAGCTGTGTTCTCCGGGCACTACCACAGAAATGCAGGGGGCACAGCCTATGAGTAATTGGGCTAATTGATATGGTTACTCAATGATGACGAATCACTCTTTGGGGTTGAGGATATGGTCACTTTGGGAGGCTACTAAACCTCGGCATGGCTTGCGAGTGGTACTAGTTACTGAAGATTACATTATCCATCGCTACAAAAATAGTCTGGACCATGACCGCAAGAGGATGGACAGACGAAAATTGTTGGTTTGAATGCTCACACTCCCCGAGTGCCGCAATACACATGTGAGTGTTCTTCATAAATTTTTCTTTAAAAAGGACTGTTCATGTCATACGCAACTGAATAGACACAGGGTTGTTTGTACATTTAGAGCTTTCAGGTGTGTTTTTTACAGGAACGAAAAGAGCCTTACATTCGGAAAACATTAGTAAGCATAAAAAATTAGAACCAGCGGCTCTTTTGATCTTTGATACTCACATCATCTGTCTCCATACTTTAATCATGCAAATGCGTCTGAGAATTCCTTAAACACTGAAGTTAAATCACTGAAGTTAAATCATACTAATGGAGTGAGGGGATGCTAGGGTACAATGGTAGTTTAATAATGTTGAACATTTTGGATGACAGTTTGATGAGTTCACTCCTTGCTCCTCTCTGCTCATTACTCTGTTCCAACTCTGAGAGGAGGAAAGAGGCAATCTCCATGGTAACTATTGAAAGACGTGGCTGCGGTGACCGGGACATCGAGTCACTTGTTCTGTGGGTGGATCACCAAAAACATAATTGCTGACCTTACCTCACACTTAGAAGCGCCCGAAAACAGCGGGCCGTGACTGAACGGCTTTGGCGGCAAGCATGCAGCAAAAAAGACATCTTAAAATGACCAAGCTCTTGTCTGAATCCAATCTGTGTCCTCGTAGCTTCCTCACCAGTACATGCTAAAATTAAACTGGATATCTTCCAGTTATCTTTCAATCTCTCCATGTAATATTTAAATGTAATGTCTAATGCTATGATCATACAGAGGGGTTCAAAAGTTTTAATTTGTAGTGAGTTTGCTTTCGCCAACCTAGGGAGGTGAAATAGGGTAGTGACGGGTACTCACGTCACCGATGATGTTTGGATCATGTGCCACTTAAGGTGCAGTTATGAGTACATCAGCTAAAAAAGATTTGTGGGATATCTAACTTGTAGAACCTCTTACTGTATTATCAACACAAGGAAGACACAAGTATGATAAAATAAATTTTATTAACAAAGGATAGACGAGTAATCAACAACTACTAATGCATACGATGAATGAAAAGGAATAAAGTGCGAAAGATGCATAAAATGTAAGTGATTTAGTTGGGTGTTGCTATGGCAGAGTTATGTTATCTTATGGAAAGATAAACTGTTGCTACTCTGAAACAAATAAGGTGAAAGATTATTTATCAACTCCAATCAGCTATATAACATCTAATGTAAATTAGAAATTCATATGCTGATTATATAAAAACAGTGCCAAGATCTCTGGAAGAGGTTTTGATAAGTGATGTTTATGTTCTCTGTGGTTGAGTGTGCACTGCAGTCCAATGGCAGTGACTTCTTCCACTGGTTGTCCTGGGTAACAATGCAGTGAGGAAAGGGAAGGAATCTGTTTCAACAGCCTTGAACACAAAACACTGTAGGATGCTGATCTCCTGGAGCACCAAATGGTCCTAAAATCTGGAACACGCAGATGTGGCCCTGGAGTAGGTGCAGAAGGTCCTTGACCCGCAGATGAAGTACGGGGTTGAATTGGATGTTTGCTCGCCGGATGCGGCTTAACCTTGTCACTTCACCTGAAACCCGGTGCATGCGTTAGTTTATCAAAAGTCTGTTTCTCCTTAGCTATCTTTGCATGCATTTATGAATGCTACATGTCTTTTGAAGACCACATGGAATTGGTGTGATATGCTGTGGTAATAGTGTTAACTTGTCTGCCATAGTCTGCTGGTATGTTTTGTTCGGTGCATTAGTGTAGATTCAGGTATGGATGTTAGAGGCACATATTGCATGTTTGTTTGTCTTTCAAAGCAAAATGCAACCATATTATTTGGCTTTATAAAGTCACAAACGTTGAAATATTATCAGCTGAACCAGCAAAAAGAAGCAAAGTCACAGTTTATGTAAAAGCACATTTAATTCACCATTTACATTTAGACTATAAAAACAGAGCTGGTGCAAGAACCATGCATTTCTTAAAATGAAAAGATTCTCAGCTGCATTTTTTGGAACATTATATTCAGCGTGTACAAATTGTGGGGACAATCAAATTCTCGAACTAAACAAGAACAACGCTATGCCAAAATCTTACAAGTGTATGCACAAAATCTGCATAGTTTGATATTAAAATCTACCAGTTTAATGCGGTGAATTTTGTCATTTCTTTCTTATTATATGTGTAAAGTTTTAAAATAAAAAAATGAATAGTACTAAAAATGTTTAATAAATGATATACAATAACTCAAGAAGACTCCCCATTCAGTGGCCAAATATGAGCTGTTTTATTTGACATGGAGCCGGTCGCCACATGGGGGCAGATATGTTGAGACCACATGACCAGTCAAATAATCCTGGCTTTATTTCAGTCTCCCCAATAATTGGACCCTTTCACTTGTGGAATAAATGAATTGTGGCTGACTGTTAATAGCCCATTTCTACTATTTGAAACTTTCATTCTTGCATAATGCTGCATCGTGCAAAACATTAAACCCAAACCTACACAGAATCGCTATTGTGGACAACAGCATGGGCTTGTACAAATAATCATCCTTGGAGAAAGAACTCAACTAATTTACCTTTAGCATGTATTGTATAATCAGTCCATAATGCCACTTTTTAGTTTGTGATGTCTACCCTGTGCCCTGCTCCCAACAGCATCCACAAAGACATTTTGTATCCCTCTGCTAACCACAGCCAGATTTCTAAAAGATCGTCAGACCCTTAGCATGCTCTCCCTCTTAACTTGGGTTTATTTTTGCTTGCCTTGTGCTATGACAGATATAGCGATTGGGTGCCTCAGCTTTCCAAATCTGATCGTCCTTTCATCCAGCACATTCTGTGGGTCTCCTTATGGTCCAGATTCCCTCCCCCCAACATTAGCTCCTCAGCCAATGAGACTCCTTAGAAGATCAAATATCAGTATAAGTCAAGGACTTAAGAAGTTTCAAGGTTTGCAGAACCTTACAGCCCGTCTTCGCCATCAAGACACTCTCTTCTTTCGGCTTTTCTGAGGTAAGTGTTTAAAGGTTTGGTATCTTCAAAAAAGTAAAGACAAGGCTGGGCTGGGTCTGAGCGGACAGTTCGTTGCTTCTGCT